>PISX010002688.1:0-153636 GCA_004024625.1 Mellivora capensis | reverse complement strand
AGAGAGAGTTTGACTTCTTCCTTGCCAATTTGGATACCTTTTATTTCTCTTTGTTGTCTGATTGCTGTTGCTAGGACTTCTAATACTATGTTGAACAAGAGTGGTGAGAGTGGGCATCCTTGTCGTGTTCCTGATCTCAACGGGAAGGCTGTGAGCTTCTTCCCATTGAGGATGATGTTTGCTGTGGGTCTTTCATAGGAAGGAAATAAAGCAAAAGGACATACGTGCCAGTACTCTCTAGTTTCGTGTTGGTCAACTCATGTAGGCACAGGAGAGGCTGATGACGTCAAGAAATTACTTGATGCTGCTGAAGTCAACGACAGCCCGTTTTTAAAAGCTGAGAATGACAAAATGTAGGTGTAAATATTTTGGCGACATTTTTTACTTTTTTCCTACTTAGGGTCCAAATGGTGAACAAGGCAGTGCTGGTATTCCTGGACCATTTGGCCCACGAGTAAGTAACAAAATCTGCCAAGCTGCGGATGTAAATGATAATGCTTTGGTGACATAATGTTGGGGCTCGAGTACCCTATTTATGGCATTGAAGCTGAAGTCAGCCCCGGTTCCCTGAAGCTCGTAGCAAATATATGAGACAAAACATTCAGCAACGACCTTTAAGTAAAAATATTCCAAAACATGACCTACTGCTTCATGGGCCTACATAAAAATCTTTTACCCGCTGTGTATATACTGATCTGTTGCTTCATTTTCTAGTCTGTGTTCATTGAAATTTCACTGAACTCTTTGAGAAGATACAGTAGGACTTACTATGAGGTGGAAATAGATTTTGAAGCGGGATTTTTTTTTTTCCCTTTAAGTAATTGAGATACTTTCTCAGAAGTCATTTGCATAAGGCTAATTCAGAAGCAAATCATAAAATGAAACCAGTATTTGAGGCTTTTGAAAATTCTACTTTGGTATCAGTGTTGTCTCCAATAGGTCATTAATGTCCTATGACAATTGACACACGTAATTACTTAGGACAATCATTGGAAAAAATGTCTGCTCTGTCTAAATACAGGGCAAACGAATCATACATAACACTGAGAGGAGTAGTATTAATATAACTGGGATGTGACGAGATCCTGGGGAATAAGCACACAAATTTAGCTTATATTAATCAGTCATACCTCTGCCATTTTCTTAGTCCTGATTAATTAAATTTCTGATTAACTCTACAATACAGGAGACGTGATGAAACAGTCTTCTTCCCATAAAAGTAGATGACCAGTCCAGTAAAGTTTTTGGCCGATGCTGGTCTTTTACCACACGTGGATGATGGAGAATCCATGTGTGATCCAACAGTGAACACTAAGGAGCCAGAACACCATCGATTGGTTAGCAGGACAATGCGTGAGAAACCATTGTGATAGCTCCATGAGCAAAGGAGGCCTTTGATTAGATGATCATTGTAAAAAGTTTTCTTCATAGAATCTAAAATACGGTCCTTGTTTCTGGCAGGGTCCTCCAGGGCCAGTTGGCCCCTCAGGTAAAGAAGGAAACCCTGGACCACTTGGGCCTATCGGGCCTCCTGGTGTGCGGGGCAGTGTCGGAGAAGCAGGACCTGAGGTAATCACGGGGGGTTCATGCACGTTGTTTGGGAACCACACTGTTGGTTCCCAAAGCTTGGACTCTGTCCGAGGACCATCCGTGCGGCATGGTGGACAAGAGATCGAAAAGACTCTGGAAACAAACCTAGAAGTCACACAAGAGCTTTGCCTATATAAGGAACCACTGCAAGTAATTTCATACAGATGATTCAGAGCACATTAAGTTAGAGTCCAAGCTACAGAAGCCCTGACCTGACTTCTAACGCCAGTGCGGGAAAGTAGCAGGTTAGGATTGTATTTATAATTAAAGTGATGAAAATGTCACTTTGCTTTAAATGGCAATATATTAAACGTGAGATTGATGAGTGTAGTCATTTAGGAAAATGCTGGAAAGGGAAAAGAATGAAATTATTTTTCTCTATTGGAAATGACATTCAGAGAGGATTTAAATTAAAACTTCTTATGAAAAATTCCAAGAGTATCGACTTGGGAAACATCAGGAATTTGGGACGCGCCCTCCTATTTCTGCCGTGTACACGTGTGCGTGTGTGCCTGTGAGTCTGGGTGCCCCTCCGTGCTGTCTCTTTCTGTTGGCCTTGTTTACCTTTCCTTCTTCATTGTCTCTTCTCTTACTGATATTATCATTAAGCCAAATATTTATTATTTATTATGTGGATGGAATAGCCTTGTTTTCCCTATGGTCAAGAGGAATATTTCCTACACATTTCCCTGGGAACGGTTAACAGCTGTGGACTTGGAACACCTGGGACTCACATGGCTCTTGACCGCCTTTATTATGTGGTTCAGGGGTCCTTGAGAGAAAGAAAAAGCAAAACAAAACTCTCTTCCCCGATTAGCATAAAGGGACGCATAGAATCACGATATGACCTTAAAGGGAAAAACCCACCAGATTCACTAGACGGTTGAGGTCGAGGCCAGGTTGGCAGTGAAGGTCGAAGCACCGTGTTCAGGGCCACTTAATGTGGTGCGGCCGGCAGAGAGCTCCAGCCCTCCGACGGCCAGAACCGCGCTCCCGGCGTGCAGCGTGCACTACGGATCTCTACAGGCCGTCCCCCGGCCCCTCAAGCTGCTGGGCCCTTCCCTGGGAAGGGATTGATCCCGAGGATCCACGGCCTGCCGAGTCCCGGCCACTTTCTGTGCTTGTCTCCCTGCTACTGCAATAGTCCTTGTATGGCGGGGAAGAGAGCTGTTTGTTAATAAGGCTGAAGAGAACTTTTTTCAATTTTGCTTAGTACAGAGAAATTCGATCTACACACTAGTTAATGCACGTAAGAAGCCTTCCTGTACTACCTTCCACATGTGGAAGTAGGGGAAATTCTTTTCGAGGCTGTTTCTTTCTTTTTTTTTTTTTTTAAGTGTTTTGGGGATGTTTCTTGCGGGCACTTCCTTGACACAGCTGTGAGGCCTTAAGAACCAGCACCCGTGACTCCCTGCCTCTCCTCCTCCAGCTTCGGCCCATGAATCCTTTTGAAATATGTCAGTGTGCCTTGCCCCAAACAGTTCGGAAATGAATGTCTGCCTCCGCTCGCTCGCAACAGAAACAGAGCGCACCTGCAAGGTGACGTCGGGTAAACATCCTGCGCTTCGGTTTGTGCCGGTCTCAGACGCCGGCTTGCGGACATGTTGCCTGATGGAAGTTATGAGTCATTTCTCGGGCTCACGAAGTTACCGAAGCAGGCCAGAGCCACCTCGTTTTAAAAAGCCATGAGGTCAGGGACACCTGGGTGGCTCAGCGGGTTAAGCTTCTGACTTTGGCTCAGGTCCTGATCTCAGGGTCCTGGGATGGAGCCCCATGTAAGGCTCACCACTCAACGGGGAGTCTGCTTGTCCCTCTCCCACTAGAGACCCCTCTCCCCCGCTCATACTCACCTGTGCGCTTTCTCTCTCTCTCCAATAAATAAATAACTCTTAGGAAAAAAGGTCATGAGGTCACAGATCTGTCGGTACCGTCAGACGGGGGTATCACACTGTAACCCCCCACATACCAAGTCCCATCGATGCCTTTGTGTCCAGGTGAAAATCAAAACCCCCCCAAAAAATACATTAACTGCGTTTCTAATTTTTTTAAAAATTAGGGTCCTCCTGGTGAGCCTGGTCCGCCTGGTCCCCCCGGGCCCCCTGGTCACCTTACAGCTGCTCTTGGGGATATCATGGGTCACTACGATGAGAGCATGCCGGACCCCCTTCCAGAGTTCACTGAGGATCAGGCGGCTCCAGACGACAAAAACAAAACAGACCCGGGGGTCCATGCCACCCTGAAGTCACTCAGTAGTCAGATCGAAACCATGCGCAGTCCCGATGGCTCTAAAAAGCATCCGGCCCGGACATGTGAGGACTTAAAGCTTTGCCATTCTGCAAAGCAGAGCGGTGAGTGGACACCCTGCCCATTTGAGTGGAATCTGTTGTTCCAGGTCGTGTCCTCGACTGCACCCCTGAATATTTTACGGACTTTCTACTTAAGGGACGGGCACAAGAAGTGAAAGTGGCAGACATGTCGCAGAATTTATGCCTTAGTGGTGAGGGCAATGACATGAAAAATCACGGGCTGCGACGATGAGTGTGAGAGAAGAGGGCGGACTATTACTGATGCCATTTCATGCGGCTCCAGAGGTCATTCAAGGCATTCTGATTGTGGTTCAGCTCATTTACTTCCTTCATTCATAGTTTTGACAATACGCTATTTTATTAGATTCCAGTCATATTTTGCTGTAAAATACTGGCTTTCTAAATGTAATGAGAACATGCCCTTTTTGGCAAAGACACTTACTTGTTGAGGATTTTCTCCTTCTGGTCCAGTTTTCCCAGCTCTCAGATGGGGATAATGATGCTTCCTTCCCATGTGTGTTTTGAGCCTTCAGCACATGGTGTGGCTAAGTGCCCTAGCACAGTGCCTGGCCGTAGGGAGTGTGCAAACGCGGAATAGTGGCTTCTTCCTCAGCTGCACCGTCTTTCCCGAGCTAAGTACTCTCTCTTAAGAGAGAGTGAGTTCATCAGTGAGTTCCTCTCTTCAAACCCTCTGTTCATTCTTTTAGAGACTCATAATCACGTTTGAAATTCTCTTGACTTAGCGCGTATTTTTACTTCGGAAACTAGGGGAGTACTGGATTGATCCCAACCAGGGATCCGTCGAAGACGCCATCAGAGTTCACTGCAACATGGACACGGGGGAAACGTGCATCTCGGCGAACCCGTCCAGCGTGCCACGCAAGACCTGGTGGGCCAGCAAGTCCTCCGACCACAAGCCTGTTTGGTATGGTCTTGACATGAACAGAGGATCTCAGGTAATTTACTATGTTTCTGAAAATTACATTCTTTGCCCTTCATTATTATTGATTTAGGACTATGCTATTATTTTTGACCAGGTTTATTATTACACAAATAAACTTCCCTATGAATTATATGAACATAAATTTTGAATGATAATTTTCCCACTGATGGAATGTGGAAAAGTAATTGTTTTTACTATTAGTTCCTTTAATGCACGTGACACCGACTGTGGGGTATACTTAAAAGGACCTCGCCACGGTGGAAAGACGTGGATTGTACTTAGCATCAGGAGACCTTGGTGACCAACACTTGGATCTCTTGCTGACTTTGTGACCTCAGGGAGTCACTTAACCTTTTGAAACGTCGTTTTGCCATTTTGAGGGGAAAGTGATGGGGCGCCTGGTGGCGCAGTTGGTAGAGCCTCTGACTCGGTTTCGGCTCAGGTCATGATCTCAGGGTCCTGGATCGTCCTGGGTTGAGCCGTGTATTGGGCTCCGCGCTCAACAGGGGGTCTGCTTGAAGCGCTCTCTCTCCCTCTTCCTCTGCCCTTGCCCCCGCTCATGCATGCTCTCTCTCAAATAAATAAATATATCTTTGAAAAAAATGTAAAAAATAAAGTGAAAGTGATAACATCTACCTCAGAGTCTCTGTGTGACTATAAGGAGCGTGGTCTAGTATCTAGTACCCGATAAAGTACAGATAAATATTAGATGATTACTATAATAGTACTTTTAATAATTAAATCACTGTGTAATCTCTACAGTATTATTTAAGCTCAGGGCACTTTTGTGATTACAGTTGATCCTTGAACAACACAGAGGTTAGGGAGAAACATCAGTCAAAGGTCTGTGCAGTCGGAAATCCACACACAACTTTGACTCCCCTGAAACTTAACTACTAACAGCCTACGGTTGACTCTAAGCCTCATCCATGACATAAACAAGACGATTAACACATATTTTGCATGATGTAGTACATACTATATTCTTACAAAAAAGTAAGATAGAGAAAAGAAAATGCGTTAAGAAAATCATGAGGAGAAAATACGTTTCAGTACTGTGTACTGTTTATACTGGAAAATTCCAGGTAAAAGTGGACACAGGCAGTCCAAACCCGTGTTCTCCAAGGGCCGACTGCCTGTGAATTCTTTTTTTATTCCTAAGTCTCAGTCTCCTTTCTGTTTCTTTCATGGTCCTGTATGTAGGTTCTCAACCAGCCTTGCCGTTTCCTCTTATAATATGAAGACTTCATTGTAGATCTCTTTATGGCAGCCTAATTCTGCAGTTTTCCTCTCACCTCTGCTTCTGATCTTTCCTCAGGGCTCATGCTCACAGCAGACATAATGAGACAGTATGGATGTGTAGAGGGTATTCCGGAATCCACCAGGATTTAATGAGTAGGAAATTTTAAAATTTAAATATACCCAGTTGAAATGTCACTTAGTTAATATAATATGTAAAAGGCTCAAATAAGAGCATTGAAAATATTCAAAACAGAAGATAAGTAGAAAAGAGCCTGTAGGAAAATATTTTTGATTATCTGTTCTTGTCAGCGAGTGGACAGTTTGTAACTCGTATTTCTTAAGTACGGAACAGTGGGCCAGTCATTGAGTCCCAGGTCTTACTTTAATTAGCAATAAAAACAGTTATTTTTGACACACAGTTAAGTCAGTGCACAAGTATAACTTCTAAAAAGCATATCCAGATATTTTTAAACAAATAGAGAAGCAGATTTCAAAAAATACTTAGATTTTCTCTGATGAGTTATAATTATCATTCATTTCATTACCTTTGGAGTAGGAAGGACAGAGGTTCTTGTGAATATTCGTAGAAGTTTCAAAATACTTTTGTATGCGGGTAAAGTATGTTGTTATATGAAAGAACAAAAGTAATATTCCTCAAAACTGATGTCTGAGATCAACACACAGGCACAGGGCACCATGAAACCCTTCAGTGATTTGTATGACAAAGACTCTTTGTTTCTCCAGTTTGTTTACGGAGATCATCAGTCACCTAATGCTGCCATTACTCAAATGACCTTCCTGCGCCTTCTATCGAAAGAAGCCTCCCAGAATATCACTTACGTCTGTAAAAACAGTGTAGGATACATGGATGATCAAACCAAGAACCTCAAGAAAGCTGTGGTTCTCAAGGGGTCAAATGACTTGGAAATCAAAGCAGAGGGCAACGTTAGATTCAGATACATCGTTCTTCATGACACTTGCTCTGTAAGTACTTTTGACCTATATTGATCCGGTTGAAGAAGAAATTTATTTTTGACAAAAATACTGTCATGGCAGAAGTGGGGGCAATCTTACCCCCACTTTGTTTATACTTGTTCTTTAAGGTAAACATGAATGTGGGTTAGTCCAGGCAGCCAGAAGTTTTAATGCAAAATAATGAACAAAGGACTGGGTCTTTGGGACTCAGCCCAGCTCTTCTGCAAACTCTCTGTGGTTCTGCAAGTCACTTTATTTAATCTCAGTTTCAGACTTAAAATTCCTTGACTCTAAAATGTATAATCAATATGAGATACCCCTTGCATTTTTCACTGATTTGTATGTCTCCTCACTTGTATATGTAAATTTAAAAAGGGAAAATATTTAATGACGAATTATAGTTTCATTTGTGAAAACCAAAAAGGCTTTCATAATTTATGTTAGCGACCATTTGGGAAGCTGTCAAAGAACAAAAGGTATTTCCTTAATTTAAATCATGAAGGAAATGCCTGCCAGCCATGCCCGGACCTATCCTGATGTTAGCAGTGCTCTTAATCCTAAGTAGTGCTCTAAGACTCATTGCTTTCACATTATAAAATTTGGCTTGGCAGTTTATGTCTAACATCTTTGGAATAACTTGTCTATACCACTAACCCGTTGCACCATTTAATTCCAGAAACGAAATGGCAATGTGGGCAAGACTGTCTTTGAATATAGAACACAGAACGTGGCACGCTTACCCATCATAGATCTTGCTCCTGTGGATGTTGGCAGCACAGACCAAGAATTTGGCATTGAAATTGGGCCAGTCTGTTTTGTGTAAAGCGAGCCAGGATGCATTGACAATGAGCACCCCCCCCCCTCCCGCCATCCGAGACCGCCCACTCACAGGAATTCTGACTGTTGGAAGCTGATCCTGAAACTCTTGAAGTAATGGCTGGTCCTGCATCAGCACTGTACATACGGTCTTACGGGCCTGGCCTCCTTATCCTTCAGAATATTTATTTTACTTACAATCCTCAAGTTTTAATTGATTTAAAGTATTTTTCAATACAGCAGTTTAGGTTTAAGATGAGCAATGACAACGACCACCTTTTAAAAAAGTAAACTGATTGAATAAAGGAATCTCCATTTTCTTCAATTTATTTCAATGTAATGACAAAGTTGCTTAGTATTTATGAGGAAATTCTTCTTCCTGGCAGGTAGCTTAAAGAGTGGGGTATGTAGAACCACAAAACATGTTTATTTCACTTGGCTGTAGTTTGAAAAATAGTAGTAGAGCCCTTCTGTGACCTCTTATTCCCAGATTTTCAATTAAAAATGAAATCAACATGTTTATCCTTGTGATTGAAACCCACATGCATGTCTTGATATTGTTTAATTACCATAAAGACTCTTTAAAGAGAACTTTGAAAAAAAATCAGTTTCTCACTATCTTAAATGAAATTTTTTAATAATATATATTCAGTGGAAAAACAAAGTGATCTTAAATTTTTATAAAGTGTGGTAAGTTCAGACTTTTTTGTCATTCAAATTTAGAGATATCTTTCCCTCTTGACTCAATCTGTCAGCATAGATAGAAGTTACATGAGTATCCCATTGAACACATTTGCACTTTCTTGTTTAAGAAGACATTGAATGCAAAGTAATTTACACGTACAACTTTGTAAACATATGTCCAGGACCCAAAGTCGAGAGTCTTCCACATGGACAGTCTCGTCATCCTGAAGCCTATAATGAAGAAAAAGATTTAGAGACTCAAGTTGTGGAACTGACTCTGATCAAATGTGATGATTGGAATTAGAACATTCGGCCTTTGAACTCTCGTAGGAAAAGTGACCCAACATTTCTTAGCATGAGCTACCTCATCTCTAGAAGCTGGGATGGACTCACTGTTCTTGTTTATGTTTTAGATACTAAAAGGTGCTATGCTTCGGTTATTATTCCAAGACTGGAGATAGGGCTAAAATGTATTACTATTTTCTTCTAATGATGGTGCTAAAATTCCTTCTATAAATTTCTTTAAAAATAAAGATGGTTTCATCAGTACCATTTGTGAAAAAATAATTGTTAGACTTCCCATTTCTGAAAGAAGGAGCATTGTTCCAGTGCCTTTCCATTGTTCATCTGTCATACTGTATCTGGAATGTTTTGTGCTACTTGCATGTTTCTTAGACCAGAACATGTAGGTCCCCTTGTGTCTCAAGGTTGGTTTTTTTTTTTCTTCTTTCCCCTTAATTGCATTTGTTGGCTCCGTTTTTATTTTTTCTTTAAAAATAAACATCTGGGACCATCCCAAAGGCCAAGCCATGCACGCAACTTTAGTCATGTATCTCTGCAAAGCATCAAATTAAATGCACGCTTTTGTCATGTCAATGGTTTTCGTTTTGTGACATTCCTTTGAACATATGAGATCCATTTTACTTCCAATGGTGAAAAGTAAAGTATTGCAGTATTCTTTTTCTGCCATTTGTTTGAAGGACAAAATGAGTACCTTCCATTGTGTATATATATAATGGCTCAGAAACAAAATCAATTTTCAACATCACCCACAAAGGCAACACAATACTAATTATCATTGTCTATGCCCTTAAAAATCTCAGGGTAGTATTACTGATAACAAGAGAAAAGCAACTAATTTTTCATGGTTGAACTGTGATAATAAAATATATGTTTCAAAGTTTATCCCATATGAATTTAGCCTAAATGATTTCAGAGTTTTATTTTCAATATTTATTTCACATTGTTTTTTCCCAAATTGGTTATTATTTGAGCTCTACATCTTCCAATTGAATATTTATGAACCTAAAGACATTTGTGAATTTTGTTTGCATTAAAACTTCCTTCAAATCTGACCTATACAGGTCGTACAAGTTCAGATAAATGAACCAGAAATATGTGGTGATTCTGTAAAGTCCAAAACACTAATAATCTCTAGCTCTAGCCCTTATTTGGAGCTCAGGAATGAGAAGCTGACCCAGACAATTCCAAAGGCCCTCAGATTACTTGTCGGAGATCTATAGGTCCCATTAGGTTCGTGGACTTCTTTGCCCTCCCGGCCAACTGACATCTCAAACTCTACATGATCAAAAGTGAAGTCATCTACATCTGGGGAGGCTGGATTGATTATTGGATCACTTGGTTATTAATTTGGATCATTGATTATAAATTGGATCATTATTAATTTATTAAAATACAAATTAAAACTCCAAAAATTAACAGGAGTTAAGAAAAAGAAGAAATAAAGCTAAGAAAGAAAGCATAAGAAATGCTGCAAACGAATCTCAAACTCAGAACATAAAATTTGGCAAATTATGGCCAAGTTGAATGCCATTTATTCCAAATTGAAAAGAGTAACGAAATCGTAGACAACATCCCTTCTCAACAGAATCGTGTTATAGGGCTGAAAGCAGGTGCAAAACTTTCTGGGGGGAAGAAGAAATACGCCGAGTCCATATCCTCCTGTGAACAAAGAGCATCTTAAGATAACTGGGGTTTTTTTTTTTTTAGAAATGACGAAGATTTCAGGAGAGACTAAGAATAATCTTTTTCTTTTCTGTTTTTTCTTTAATTTTGTTTCAATTCAATTAACTAACATGTAGTGTATTATCTCCTAAAAGCTCATTTTGGGGCCAAGTCCCAACCATGGCTAACCACGGCCGAGAGACACCGTATGACACCGGGAGGCACGTGTGTCCGCGGGTTTGAGATCGGAACGGCCCACGCAGCAGCAGCTTTTCTGTCCAGGCCCTTTCTGGACGCGTCATTTTATCGGAACCTCCGTGCCAGCCGCCCCCAGGGACCCGGCTCCTCCTCGGCGCCCTCACCCCCCGCGCTCTGTCGCCGCCTGCGCTTGTCCCTGCCCGCGGTCGTCCTTCCTACGTGTCGCGGCCCCAAACTGCGCGGCGCAGCGCGTCTGTCCCCGGAGCCGGGCAGATGCTCGCATAGACGCTCGCCTGGCCGTCCGCCCGGGGTCGCCGCCGTCCTCGCGGCTGGGCCTGTGGTTTGTGTGTCGCGGCCGGCGTGGGCCCGTGTCCGCCGCCCCGGCAGGAGCCTCGGCGTCCGTCCGTCCGTCCGTCCGCCCGTCGGGCCGGAGACCAGGCGTCGGTCTCGACACCTGCCCCCGCGCCCCCCGCGCAGAATTCCCGCGTCGCTGCTATTTCGGTTTTGTCTTGTGAAAATCGGAGAGACCCAGCTCCGCGCAGCCAACAGCCGTGCGCGGGGACGCCCCGCCGCCCCGAAGCCCCGCCGCCCCGAAGCCCCGCAGCCCCGAAGCCCCGCAGCCCCGCAGCCCCGCCGCGGGACAGGAGCGGAGTCGCGGCCCGGCAGGGGGAGGGGGTCCCCATGACCAGACGCGGCGCCGCGGGGGAGCGCGCAGGGGGACGGTCCCTCCCGGCCTCCTGCTCCGGCCGCGCTGACCGTCGGCCGCGGCCCGGGTCGCGACACTCGTTCTGCCGGTGAAGGAACCGGCGCTTCTGCTTCCTTTGCGGTCACGTCCGTCCCGGGGCTGTCCACGGACCCGGTCGGGCCCCCGTCCTCGCCCTATCCGAGTCCGTCTTCCCGGAGGGCGACACGGCCACTCGGGGGTCCTGGTCGGTGCGTCGCCTCCCTCGTCCCCGCCCTGCTCCACCCAACACACGCGCACAGACACATGTGCACACACGCTCGCGCACTCACGCACACTCGCGCATACACACATGCACTCACGCACACGTGCACACGCGCACACACTCACGCGCACACGTGCACACACACGCACATACACACTCACGCGCACAGACACACACGCACACACTCACGCACTCACGCACACTCGCGCATACACACATGCACTCGCGCACACACTCACGCGCACAGACACAAACGCACACACTCACGCACACACGCACACAGACTCACGCACACTCGCGCACACACACCCTAAGAACCCCGAGTGCTATTTTCTAGGATAAAGATGAAAATCCTTAAACTCCGAGTCTGTGCCGTGACCCGAATTCCGAAGCTTCGTGCGGTCACTCTCTGCCGACTCTCCGCCGCACACACGGTGCGTCTCTGTCCCTGTCCCCGAAGCTCCCCGTCCCGTCCGAGCCCACGCGCGCAGCTGTCCCTGTCCCCGGTTTCCTCGCGCTTCTGGCTCCGCCCAGCGACGCCCCCGCCCTCCCCCGCCCGGTTCCAGTACGTCCCTGCGAAACGCTGTCCGGTTCCCTGACCGCGACCCCAAGGCTTCCCACACGCGTGTGATCACCTCCTCGGGCCGGACTCCTCTGTGACTTGCCGTTGTGACAAGGGCAGGGGCTGTGCACAAGCATCTAATATGCCGCCTGGTATTCGTGTTTGTTCAAAATTCACTGAGCGAACGATGACAAATGACAAACCATGTAGCCGGAAAAGCACATCTAGAGTCAACACTTGACTCATGCACTAGTGTGAAGCGTCAGTGTGTCTAAGTATTGTCGTTAACTGTTTCCGCTGGTGTCACCAGACAGGAAACGCGGTGGGAGAAATTATTCTGTCCCCATGGCGGTAACAGCACACAACACCGAAGACTAAGTGACAAGAAGTCTGCAGATCCCGACTAAAACACTGTAACATTCCACTAAGATATGTAAAGTAAGATAAAGTGGGAATAAGTGTGCCTTATTCTCGCATAGGGAACCTCAGTATTTGAAAAATGTCGTTATTTTTCTTAAATTCATGCCTAAATTAAATACAAGCCCCCTTGAAATCCCTATAGGGTCTTAAAAACATGGAACATGACAAAATCATTCTGAAGTTCACTGGAGGAAAAATGTGCAATAAAAATGATAAAGACAACTTTACTCATTGGTATCAGTATAAAATACTTTGAGCGCCTTAATAATCTTGGAATGAGAATGAAATAAATAGAAATAAATTAAAATGTTGGAAGATCAGATTCTAAAATGCTTTTAAAATCTAGATTATAAAAGTCTTACAAGCATGTTCAAACTGGGAAAATTTTTGTAATAAATATGACAGAAAATGTTTAATAGATTTACTTACAAAAAGTCCTTAGGAGTCAGTAAGGAAAAAAAACTTAAAATGTGCAAAGTCCTACATAGATAATTCACAGAAGCCAATAAACATGTAGAAGATATTCAATATCATTAGGGAAAAAATCCAACAAAAAAAGATATTAACTGTATCAGAATTTGACAGATTTTAAAATATCTGATAGTATTAGGTGTAAAAGAAGATACAGGGAAAGATACATGTACTTTTTGCCCATTTCCCCCCCCCCCCTCATGTGGAAAGTATAGTTAAAGTCATTTTCTCAAATTGGTTTACTCAGATTCTTATTAATATAAAGAGGGGCTGTGGCCAGATGTGAGCTGTGGGAAAGAGAAAGAACAGGATACAGTGGGGTATCTTCCAGGACCATTAATTTTACAAGATGACAAGTAACTGAAAATATCATTTGTAAAAATTACAAGAACAGATATTAAACAGAGTGGAACTTTAAATCCATGTGACAAAACCAATTTCACAATGGTGGCAGCTTGATTTAGACCACAGCCTAGGCATCCGGGGTGGGTGCCTGATTTGTGTATTTCATGCAAGAATATTGATATTTTTTGTTTGGAATGTAAAAGGGTTATCCAATCAATGCTCTAGGAAGTCATTCCTGTATATTTACCATTTAGTGGGTAAAACAGAACAACACACCAACTGAATTAAATAAATGTGTGATGATAACTGATCTTAACGAAGTATTCACAGTGGAACTCAGGACTGAGCCATCTCAACTAGACTGGGATTTGGAAAGGAAGGGAAGCAAAGAAGATGTCTGAGCCTTGAAGGATGAAAACAGCGTCTTGAGCAAGGGACGGGACATAAAGAACAACACAGATCAAGGCGTGGTGCCCTTAAAAGACGTGGCGTTTGGGGGAACCCCAAGTGAGATGGCGTGGCAGTAGGATGGAATGCAGGGGAGTGTAGGGAAGTAAATAAAAGAAGCAGAAAAAGGTATCAGGAAGGGACTTGTATGTCATGTGAAAGAGGAAACATTTTTCTGGAGGAGTTTCTTTAGGAAACGATTTTCGTTTTTCAGCTGGGAGTGTAACTATACTCCCCTCTAGAGGACCCTTGGGAATGTGTGAGGAGGGGGTTTGCAGTGAGCCTGAAAACTGGGAAATGACCTAGACGTTTCATGGAGAGACCAAGATGCTGAATATCTTGAATGCAGGGCCAGTCCCTTTTTTTAAAAAAAAATTATTTATTTTAAAAATTTCTTTTCAGTGCTCCAGAATTCATTGTTTAGGCACCACACCCAGTGCCCCATGCAATCCGTGCCCTCCACAATACCCACTACCAGGCTCACCCATCCCCCCACTCCCCTCCCCTCCAAAACCCTCATTTAGTTCCCCAGAGTCCACAGTCTCTCATGGTTCGTCTTCCCCAGGGCCAGTCCCACTGAACAAAATCTGGACCACTCAAAATACAGATAGAACAAAACACTGAATGAAGTGTTTTAAGCAAGTAAGACACGTATTGTGGTTTGCATATTAGAAACATCACCTGGGCAGAATTTTTAAAGTGAGTGTGACGGAAAGTAGAAAGATGAGTTAAAACAATGGTGGAGAAAAAGAAACATGAATAAGGGATTAAAGAGTCAAGGCCACGGAGGAGGGAGAAATAGGGATGGATTTGAGAGATTCTTAAGAAATAGAATCAACAGAATATCATGGAAAAGAAGGGGGCGAGGCCACAAGGAATTTCAAGTAGTCTCAAGTTTCTGGCTCGGGGAGCTGGATGGAAGGTGGTGCCATCTACTAAGACGGGGAGGGGAGAGGCGGAGGCGCGGCAGGGACCGGTGGCGCGTCCAGCTGGACACGGCTTGGGGTCGTATTTAGGACATTCGCCCTCCCGGCGAGCCACTGCTGGAGCGTCAGGTGGGGATGCGGTCACTCAGGAAGGAAGTGGGAGAGCAGTGAGCTGGACGCACCGCCAAGAGCGCTGACGGTTAGGGCGAGAGAGAAGTCACATTCCTGTCACGAGGAGCCTTACTTCTCGGCACAGAACCTGACCCGGGGTTGTTCAAGGGAACCACCGCCTCCGCAAGAGGCAGCTCCAAGCCCCCTCGGACGCGGGCGCGCAGGCCTCCTTCTCACCTTCAGGCTTTCACGGCTGAAATCAGGAGACAAACAGAAGAAAATGGGAAGATGAAAATTCTGGTTGAAAAATCAATCACGCAGATCCCCGCGAGACCACTGCGGCCAGCAGCCCTGGAAGGGCGTCCGGGCGGCCCAGCCCGTTAAGCGTCGGACGGGCTCCGGGCTCGGGCCGCGACCGCGGGGCTGTTGATGCAGCCGCTCCTCGGGCTCCTTGCCCGGCCCAGGGACTGCCCGTCCCTCTCCCTCTGCTCCTCTGTCCCTCTCAAATAAGTACAATCTTAAAAAAAAAAAAAAAAGAAGAAGAAGCCCTAGAGGTGAAATTGCATTAATTCTGCTTAATTCTATGTAATTTATGTTATAATTCTCTTTTGGGTTTTATTTTGTTGCCCTCAAGAAACTCTCAAATGACACGCAATTCGCGTTAACACCAGGTGCATCTTACGGGTAAAAAAGAGACCGAATCGCGTCTGTTTTTATGGGAGTGTGACCGCGCGATCTAGGGACCGCCTCCCTCGCCCCACGCCAGGCAGCGGCGGTCCAGGGCCGTCGTAGGGTGCGAGGTTGGTCCGTCGGCGCGAAGTGAAGCACGTGGCTACACGAGCGGAGCGGCGGGACGGCCGTGTCCGTGTGGACGCGTCCCCAGTGGCGGGCACGGGGACCGATCATCGCCAGGCCGCTGGGGGACAGAGATCACAGCCATTGGCCATTCTAACGGGAACACCGCGACGGGATGGGAGGCATCTGCGGCCCAAATGCAAGCCCCGCGGACTCGGATGACGGAGTGGCACCGCTGTCCCCGTCCCTGTCCCCCCACCGCTGTCCCCATCCCTGTCCCCCCGCGGCTGTCCCCGTCCCTGTCCCCCCACAACGTCCAGCTTGTCCCCCGGCGGGACAGGACGCCGCGCTCTGCGCTCCTCGGGCTCTCCCGGCAGCGACGCCCGCGTCCCTGTGTCTGCTCTGGGGCTCCGCGGAGAACAGCCTCCAGGTGGTTTAAACTCGAGGCCAGGTTGGCCGCTCGGCCGGGGTCCCGAGGTGACACCTCCCGTCTGCTCCGCTCCGTCCGGGACTTTTAGTCACCAAGACCGCCTTACTGAAGACACCTCCCAGCCGTTCCGGGTTCTGGCCCAGTCAGGGACTGAGTCAAGGAGGAACAACCCGTCCCCCTTACTGGGAACGCTAACAACTCCGAAGGGCCGTCTCAGTTCCGGGGCTTATTACGGGATGGTCGGGGACCTCAGCGGCCGTCGCATGTGGGTCAGCTTCTCCGTCCGCCCAAGCTTGCCTTTCTGTACTGGAGATGACTCCTTAAGGAACGTTCTGCTCACAAGTTGCTCCCTGGCTCTTTCCAGAGAACCCAGTCTAAGAGCTTAAGTCTTTTTCCCCCTCCCACCTATTTAGTTATGAGATGTTTCATTTTCAGCATTGCAACAAGCATATCCTTGCTTTCACATCATCACTAAACAGATGGAAATGTAGTAATTCCCATTTATAAATTTCACGGATCACAAAGGGTACCTTGACTTCTGTTAGTAAGAATCGTATCAGATATGACTGGAAGATGTCAAGTGATTCCGTGTACTTCAGTAAAACGCTAAGGAGTTTCAAAAGGAAGTATGTTTTTGGACAATGTTTAAAGAGATGAGAAGGAAAAAAGAGGAGCAAAATTATCATCAGAGAAGAATTTGTTTAAAAAATATTGGCCATAGATGATATTTTTTTTCCTTTGTGCCATGAGCTCAACAAGTGATTCTTTTATAAGATCTGTGAAAGCTGGTGTGGCAGGCTGGGGACACAGAGATTTGGTGAGCACTTTCATCTGTGCGCTGTCATGTAGAATGTTCCACTAATGTTCTGTCAAGCTCACTTAGTGAGCTATGACTCAATGGAGAATTATGTCTGAAAGGAAAATATTTTTCACAGCTTATGACTCACTTTTAAAAATAGCACATCTCTCTAAGATAGAACCCAGACAAGTAAAATTTTGATATAAACTAGATAAAAGTGAGGATTTTTTGCTGTGATTTCTAACTTTGTAGCCTTTACTTTTTTTTTTTAATTTGACAGACAGAGATCAAAAGTAGGCAGAGAGGCAGGCAGAGAGAGAGGGGGAAGCAGGCTCCCCGCTGAGCAGAGAGCCCGATGTGGGGCTCGATCCCAGGACCCTGGGATCATGACCTGAGCCGAAGGCAGAGGCTTTAACCCACTGAGCCACCCAGGTGCCCCTGTAGCCATTACTTTTTAAAAAATAGCCTCTTCTGTGGTTTTCCTAATTATTACCAAAATCAAAAAAATTTTTAAATAATGTGGTATCCCATGAAATGGGATAAACCACATACAAAATTTCTTCGGCAGTACTGTCCCAATTATGTTAGAATATACATACAATAAGGAAGTATCCACTGATATGGGACAAGGTGAATCAATTTTCCTCCTTGTCTGCATTTTCCAAATATGTTGTAATGTCTGTATAAATTTTATCCTCAAGACTTATAAAATAAATTTTATTTAAAACAAGGAAGTGAGATAATTTTTTGTCAAACGCCAGCTTGGAGGTAAAGGGAGTTGCATTCAATCTTCCAACAAAGAAGAGATAATAAAGGGATAATATGGCCTTAAAACAGCAATACACATGGGAGGATTGCATCACGTCCCTGTGTGTAGCCTATTGGACACTGGGAAATTGATAAAACCCTCACTTGAGCTCCCTGTTTAAAATCTGTGATTAGCGGCCTTGGACTAGATCAACTCTAAGCTAACTTATCCTCGTAATATACCATGATTTTAACATTGAGACAACAAACCTTTTTTCTACTTGCTTCTAGGTCACTGTACTTTTCTGGTTTCCTTTCATGACGTTTCCATCTTCTTTGCTGCTTCCTCTTCACTCCTCCAACCTGTAAACATTGGACCACCCAGAGTTCAGTCCTTCTTCGTTTTCTCTCTTTCTACACTCCATTATCTGAGGATCGCATCTGCTTCCATGGATGTAGAAGCCATGCATATGCAGAAACTCCTAAGTGTGTTTCTCTAACCGGGACCTCTCCCCTGACCTCCAGATTGGTCTAACCACCAACTCAGCAAGTCTACTTAGATGACTGAGAGGCATCCCCAGAGTAACCTGCCCAGCCTGAGGTCCTGAACCCCTCAAATCTTTAACCTTGACACATCTCAGCTATTGACAACGCTCTTCTCCCAGTTGCTCAGGCTGAAAGCTTCGGATTCAGGCTTGGCATCCCCCTTTCTCTTAGACCACCATCCAAGTTATTAGCAATTCTGTTTCTTCTATAATCAACATATACCTAGAACCCAACTGCTTTTCGTCACTTCCACTATTAGCATCCTGGGTGGAAGCGACCGTGATCCTTGGCCCAGGTGACTCTGATGGACTCCTACCTGTTCTCACAGATTCTGCTCCAACACGCTATAATCTCAGGAGAGCCACCACAGCAACACTCTAAAACTGTAGGCCAGATCATGCTGTCCATTTGCTCAATGACTTTTCATCTCACTGAGAGCAAAGGCCAAGGTCCTCACAGTAGCCAAATAGAAGTTGGGTGGCCATTTAATACCATCGAGTCAGAGTACTTAGAGAGTTCTAAACTGCTGAATGTCATGAGACATCAAGAAAGTACCCATAAATAGTGCTCCCCCTGGCAAAGCTAGACCAATGGTCACCCCTCCTCTCAAACTCCGTACAATCTGTCACCCCGTCTCTTTCTGTGGTCTTTTCTTGTGCCACTCTCCCACATGCCAACTGCTCCATTCTGGCCCCTTTGTTCTTCCTTGAACAACAAAGAACATCCTTCTCTCAAGACCTCCGCCATTGCTCTTGCCTCTGTCCGGTACGATCTTCAAGATTTCCCTATCAGTGGCTTTGTGAAAGACATTTGGAGACTTCAGTGGAGCTCTCAGGCCATTGAAAACATGGTTAATTTGTTCTACAAAATACAGATATGAATTTGTGAGTTATCTTCAGTAAAAGTGCTGACTCGAGTTTTGGACATACCTGAGATTGTCCAGGGGAGATATTAGAGAAACTAATGACACTCTGATGACTGGCAAGAGGAAGATGACAGAGACAGAGAAAAAATTGCCCCCAAGATAAGGCATTTATCCTTTCCTCAATGTATCACTAATGTGGTAACTTAGACCGTTTGTTGTCATGGCTTAGAGTATTAGCTCTAAATTCAGATTGTTCATGTTAAAATCTTAACCCCAAATTTTAATCTTTTACTAGCTAGGTGACCTTTGGCAATTTACATAATATTTCATAATTTGTTTTCTTTTTTTGGTAAATTAATAAGCTTAAACTGACTAGAACAATGTTGGCTCCTTTTAATAATGCTTGGCTCATTAGTTACATTGCTATTGTAGGAGACTTCCTCCAAAGCTCTGAACTTCATTCAGGGTGCTGGTTCTCCGAACTGTCTCGTAGTCTGGAACCTGGGTGGAAAGTCATGTCCCACATAATTGTTCAACCAAGCTCTCTTTCTACCTTGCACCGGAATTGTTTGTCATTATTGTTTATAAAAAAACTAAGTAAAACTGTCATGGTCAGCCCAAGTAGTAGGACCCAAATAGTAGCCCTTTATCAATTAGCCACCACCAAAGATAAGATATTTCTGACTTAGGCCCCCCCCCTTTTTTTTTTAATTATTCTAGCCCTGTTGTCTCTTATAGTTATTCTCACTTTGTTTCTTGTGAGGTAGAGAAGCTCTTTGGCTTCTGACCCCTCCTGTCATCTCCACTGAAACCAACAAGCTTATTTCAGCTGTTTTGTTTTGTTTTTCTACTTCCATCTCTAGACCAAAGACGCACTTCCAAGCAGGTTTTCAAAGGTGCTGGAACATCTCACTATGCATTTCTTAAGACCTTGGTGTTCCACCCTAAGAACATAGTTCGAAGGGAAGTTATGTTTCATGTAGGGTAAGCCATCCAACATTTCATTCTTAATTCCTAACTCTAATTCTCCGTCTGGAAGGACTGTTTGTGATGTCTCAAATCATTTTGTTCATTTAATTTGTGCTGCCTCTGAGGCATGGTTCGGTCAACTAACCATATTAACAATGGGATCTTTCTAGAATTTTCTTTTAACATTCACATATTGGTGAATTTCATCTGCTCTGAATTGCACAATTCTTCCACACATATTGCCCAGATTTTAGGAAATATTATTTAATTAAATTTTTTCCTTCTTTTTATGTGTAAGCCTCCTCCTGAGATTGACTTTTTAACTGTTACACAGTGTGCATTCTGGGATCTGACACTAATTATAAATCTGGAGACAATAAGCAGTGGTGGGAGTGAAGTATGAGAGGAATTAGTCTTTTCTTGCAGGCATCTTCCATTTCAAGAAAGGCAGAAATTTTAGCAGGCAGGAAATAAAGGGTCCTATTTTAAATGGCTAGAGTAATTTAATGTGAAAGAGGAATATTTGAATATTTGAGGAATATTTGAGGAAAGAGGAATATTTGAAGAGAATTCTTTCAAAACCCCATGCAGTCTTCTGGGTCGTATTATTTCCTAGTTTTGTACCAATCAAAGAAAGAATTTGAAAACCCACTTAGATTTATGTTGGCTTGCTGATCTACAAAATTAAGAAGTATATTTTCTCCTTGATTATCTCAAACCTGTGCAAAAAGATGAGTTCTAAAATATGTTTTTTCATGTTAATATATTTATTTTAGCATAGTTAGGGAAAGGCCACAGCTTTCCTTTTGCATCTCGACAAGAAAGTATGGATCTGAACTTGTCATTCTCTTCCTGCGCATCAGCAGTAAAGCAGACCCACCCACATGCTGTCCTACAATCTCTCTTGGGATTTAAATGTCCTGTTGTGTCGCAGCAGCCACTCGTCCTCCTCAGCCTTAGCTTTCCAGGGCAGGTCATTCCAGGTGGTCACGGAGGTGAGCCCGACCTGCACAGACTGATGAGTTCTCATCTCTGCATGTAAATTGGATTTTCCTATATTTACCCCTGACCAGTATAAATATTTGATCCCAGAGTTTCCCCATTTTCCTGAATTTCTGCTCATTGCCATCACTGCTCTTATCAGGTGCTGGCCTAGTCAGGGTTCTCTGTTACAGACAACCTAAATCAACATTGGCTGTTTTAAGTAGAAATGTAATTTATAGATTTTGTCTAAAGTTCAGGGAAATTCGGAGAAAGCTATAGAACCCAGGCTCATAAAATAAACAGATATGAAGAGGACGCTTACACTCAGAGCCATGTTCAAAGTCACACCACAAGAGCAGCCCGGTGAAACATCACAATGCTGAACACTGATGCTGTTTTGGGCATAAGGTTGCTGGCAGAATTAAGGTTGGTCATCAACTGACCTCGAGAAGGTGAGGTCATTCTAAATTGTCCAGTTGCACCCAAGTAATTATAAGGGTCCTTTTACGTGAGAAAGAGAGAGGCAGGAGAGCCAATGTCAGAGTGAGGCACTGTGAGGAGAATTGGCCAAATATTTCTGGCTTTGAAGATGCTTAAATTTAAAACTCCAAGTAATTTAATTTTAATGCATAATGCAAATTGGCTTTCTTACTGCCTCTCTCTCTCTCTCTCTCTCCTTCCATCTCTGTGTGTGTGTGTGTGTGTGTGTGTTTCTAGAAAGCTGAACAAGAAGCTGTTGAATTGGTTTCCTCCAGCATGGAGGGTAAGTGGGTTCCTGATGTGACCTGTGACTGGTGGAATTTTTATTTCTGAAAGTAGCATTATTGTTATAAACCATAGAGAGGAAGCAAACTTCCAACTATGAGGTCGAATGTGCAAGACCATACTTATAGTAAGTAAAAGAGTAAGAATTTGAAGGCAGAAGAGGGCTGAGAGGGCAAGGAGAAGTGTGTCGCAGGGTAGAAGAGCTCCAGCTGGCGGCTGTTCTCATTTTGCCAGACCCCACTCACTCCAGTAAATCACCGGCATCCTCCTCCCTGGGTCCTCCCCGTTCCGCAACAACTGAATGGACTATATTCCTGTTTCTGGCGAGGGACTCAAAGGGCATGCCCTCAGTTTTCAATATACCCCAGTAATTTCACCGAATATGACCGAAAAAGCCTCCAGATTCCCCACAGAGCACCATCTCTCTTCTGAACACAGCTTATTACCCCATATTCTTGAGGTCACGGCATTCCTAACTACAGAGTTAGAATTCAATATGTTTTTTTCCAAGAAGATCACCAGAGTTCTTGAGTGTACACATGCATCTTATATCCATGAACAGTGACAAAAACCGGAAAGTTTTTATTATGATATTTTATTATGGGTGTCTGTAGGGAAAAAAAAAAGATCAACAACCACATACAAGCTTACAAAGTTAAATTTCAACACATTCTCTGTGTCACTGTGACAAAAGCGCCTCATTATTTGTCTTTTGTTGTTGTTGACTTTTACAGGATCAAGGGAGACAGTCCCCTGAAGTGACACGCCAATAAATGTTTTTGACAGGGGACACGTACAGATAGTGTGCATTTATGTTTTGAATGCAAGGCAACAATTCTGACCTAGAGTTTTTAAAGTGAAAGTACATTAGCACCATAACATGTGTCTTTAAAGCCTTCCCAGATATCGGTAATCTTGATCATTTCAGCAATGACAAGAAAAGAGAAAAGCACCTTTAAAAGCAGTTAATTTCCAAGATTAAAATAATTGTAGATTTTAAAATTTCTCTTTAAATTCTTGTACTATACTTTTACCAATATTTTAGGAAATTATTGTTAATTTATATAATTTTTTTAATCTTCCAGGTCTCCTAGAATTCATCTGTATTTCTGACCAGGTTGAGGTAGTTGAAACAGGGAGGTCTTTTCTAATTTCATGTTGACTATTTCAGAAGGAAAAGTTATCTTTTAATGGTAAGCCTAGTCATTGCTCTGCAAATGGGCTAGGATTCAAAGAATATAACACAGTGTTATTGTAAGAGTGTTGAAGTTTATTTATTATAGCACCATTGAGACATTTTGAAATTGGAATTGGTAAAAAAATAGAACAAAAAGCATTTGAACTGCATTCGGTGTAACAGCAAAAAAAAAAAAAGTATCCTTTTTTGCCAAATTATACTTTTTCCAAAACTTTTGGAAATAAATAACTGGAATTGAGTTGGTCACTTGTACTGGTTGACAAGGTTAGAACGAGAGGAACACATACGGAGTGTGAAATTTTTTGCTGGGGTTTCAGAGAGAGTTTGGTTTATAAAAAGCAAACAGGGCCAATGTCCACACCAAATTCTTGATCAGGACCACCAATGTCGTAGGGAGCGACATCGACAATAGGTAGCCTCACAGCCTTGCGCGTTCGGTATTCGAAGACCGTTTTGCCCCATTCCCCAGTGTGTTTCTGTGAAAAAGAGGGGAAAAAAAATGTGAGCTATCATATTACAATTACTTGGATACTTCCTCTGACTATAAAAGTTTAAGAAAATAGTGTGCCCTAAGGGCATTTCCAACTTGCCATGTTACCTTCCATGAATGTGAGACGTTTTCCATTTTAAAGCTATAATCATCCCAGATAATAAACCATATTGGGCTTTTTTAGAGATTGAGAGAGA
This sequence comes from Mellivora capensis, assembly GCA_004024625.1. Taxonomy (NCBI): domain Eukaryota; kingdom Metazoa; phylum Chordata; class Mammalia; order Carnivora; family Mustelidae; genus Mellivora; species Mellivora capensis. Next base: position 129,903 of record PISX010002688.1, on the reverse strand, counting down.
AACTGTGTGCACATGAGGAGGTAGGGGCAGCCGGAGAGGGAGAGAGAGAATCTCAAGCAGGCTCTACCTGCCCCCCCATTCGGAGCCCCACCTGAGGCTTGATCTCACAACCCTGAGCTCATGACCTGAGCAGAAATCGAGAGATGGACACCTAACTGACTGACACCCCAGGCGGTCTAATAAACCGTATAGTTAACCAAAAGCCTTACAGAGCTTTAAGGTACATCCAGCAGAGACTGCCAATGGCCCCCCATTTTCAGGAGGCCTGGTTCTGCTTGGTTACTGCTACTAGATATAATTGGTTTACTAAAAAGTGAGTAAGTTTCTCATCATGGAATTTGTTACTATTAGAAGGGAATTCTCCCTTTGCTTATAAATGATAATAACAAAGAATAGATTCAAAGCTAACCTATAAAATTAAAAAGAAAACAGAGATTTTAGATTGAGTCCATATAATAGCTAGCATGCCGAATGTATGGGAAGCACCCAGATTATCTGATAAAGTTTATATTATGAATTTAAATTTCTACTGATTTCCTCTCAACTCGTTTTGCCTGGAGGTTGAGAGGCAAAGTGTGTGTGTGTGTGTGTGTGTGTGTGTGTTTAATATCTCTGCCATGAACCCGGCGATCCTATGTAACTCACACCAAATGTAATCATTTCTTCACGGCCATTATTTTTTTTCTTCTTTTCAAAATAGCATGATTAAACGAGAAATGCTGAGATCGCTGTGATCCGTGCCTTTAAAAATGTCACTTACAGTGCAACCATCCTCCAGAACTGTGTATGTGAATTTGCTGTTTCCTTCGGCCTTGAATTCACCTTCATTTGACCCCATCAGCTTCAAGGCTTTCTTTACATTGCCACTGGCCTGATCCATGTATGCAATGCTATTCTTGCAGTGATACGTGATGTTCTGGGAGGCCCGGCTGGAGAGAAGCCGGAGAAATGCCAGCTGGACATCAAGGACGTCTTCAGGAAGTTCAGGCTTGCCATAGCCAAACTGTGATGGGGAAAAACACAATCGATCAAACACGTTAGTTGTACCCATATGTCCTAAGGGATTCATGCAGTACAGTATGGTCATTATAACACAGGTTAGTCATATATTTTGTGTATGAGAATTTTACATATGAATATGTTCTTATTGCATGTGTAACATACACTAGAGTAAAACAGGTGTTAAGAATTCAAAGAAAGGTGGTTGCATGCAACGAATCATTCCACCTAACTTAGCTTTGGGAGAGAAGTTATGGAAGTTACGGAGGTAGTCACCTGGATACATAAAGCCATTGTGTTCTTCTATTTATTTGCTAATTTAGCTTTGTGATGAAAAATTGGGAAGAACTAAAAAAGTCAGGTAAGTAGGAATGACTTAATTAAAAAACGGTATATCCTTTATTACCTGAAAACCACCTTCCATGGATTCTCCAAACCAAACATGTTTCTTCTCAGCACCAGAATCTGTCCACCAGTTCTTCCGTGGAACATTCCGAGGACTGGCATTTATGCACGTTTCCCCAGTTTCCATATTGCAGAATACTTTAATAGCGTCCAACTTGCAACCTTGGTTTGGATCAACCCAATATTCTCCTGAATAGTCAAAAAAAAGAATGATGGGAATTGGTTACAAAATCAGGTAGTGAAGTTTGGACCAGAATGATTTTGTTTGTTTATCTGGTACAGCACTCATAATGTTGCTTGCTAATCTATTTGTATTTTATAGCATAGTATAATACAGAAACTTTTATTGAAGTTGTGGAGATTAAAAAGAGGTACAATAATTAGAAAGCACTGAAGTAAAATACAGCTTCTTGTATGGAACAATAATGCTCTACTAAGCCAAGACATTTTGACTGGTGTATTATATTTATTGAAATCTCTTCCTCTTTTTAAGATGATTATCTGTTTAACATGGTTTTTCTAAATAGTGTAAGCTTTTTGCCTAATCTGGATTTATGCCAGTGAGTTTAACCCCAAGTCCCTGTGAATGATGCTATTCTCTATCTTAAGTAATTTTCAGAAATGACTCCTAACACAGGCAATGTTCCATGTCAAGGTATTTGAAAACCTGAAATAGTTTTTGTTTTTCAGAAAGAATTAACCCATATGTGCAAAATCTTACAGTATTATAATATTTGACATAATTTTATGTAAGTCTGGGATTTTTCTTTTAACTCTTTCTTAATATGAAAAAGCTAATTAGATTTATCACAAAAATTAATCTCATTAAATAAAGATTGCAAAAGTACGTGTGTACCAAGTTGTATAAATTTTATCCTGGAAACGCGGTGATCTAAGTTGCTTTATCACTCAGACAACTTTGGAATGATATGCAGAAACATCCCAAACTGTGACTTATATTACAATTTCTTCAAGACTGTCTTGAAATGTTCCTACAAATGGAATATTTGGGTTATTTATATTCCATCTTAAGGATACCTGCCGTGTATACTTCCTGAAAATATCAAGCGGTTTCAACTCAACCAACACTCTTTAAGTATTATTTCTGCTATAAAAGATCTGTTCACAGTGAAGCATTCTCTTCCCCAAGTTCTCATCTAAGCAGCTTGTTGCCATGAGCGTGGAGGACCCCCGCACGTACCACTCTGGAGCTCGGGGTGGCAGAACTTGAGGTCTCGGCAGTTCCGAGCGGGGTGTTTACGAGATCCGTCAGGGCTAATGAGACTTTCTAGTTGTCCATTGACTGATTTGAGTGACGTCATGATCTCCTCGGTGTTGATTTTGAAGTCCATTGGTTCATCTCCGTAATACGGGGCAAAACCACCAGCTTTTTCAGCTCCTCCAACAACACCCAGGGCAGCAGCCCCACCGCCGCAGCACGGACCAGGGGCACCTGGAGGTCCAGGTGGGCCCGGTTGTCCCGGGTGGCCTGGGGAGCCCTAGGACAGGTAAGAACAGGCATCATGGAGGTGTGCTTGCTCTTTGCCGAAGGAGTATGTTGCTGGGCCAAGATGATGCATCAGAAACAACTAATATGTCATCATGATTATTTTAAGAAACGTTTACTCGAGTTGTTTTGTGATCAAATGATAACCAGTGATAATAAATGTGTTGCCATGAAAGTTATTGTTCTCCCCCGGGTACAAATCAGTGGAGTTAGAGCACAAACTTCACTCTATCATGTTTCCTTCAGAATAAATGATGGAAATACTGCTAATTCCGACACGCCAGAGGGAATATGATCAGGAACCTAGATTTGGATCCCGGATTCGCCATTAACTCTGTGTCTTTGGGCGGATGACTTATCTGTGTTTCACTTACCAAATGTGTGTCTTGTGGGGATAACGGTTTTTATTCTGTTTATGCCAAAGATGTGGGATGGACGGTATCGGTAATGATGGTATCGGGAGCAAAACAGAAATCATGGAAGCCATTTGAGAAGATGTACTACAGGTTCACCAGTCATTACGGTGATCAGAACTGTGTGGTCTCCCGTGCAAGACCAGTACCGGCAGAGCTCATTTGGTTAACTGGGCCTTTGTCTTCATTCTGGTAGTGACTACTCTCTGATCAAACTGTAAGAAAGGTGCTCTTTTTCTCTCGTGTTGTTATAGTGTGATGGAGAAAGGGTAGACAATCTCTAAAAGTCATTGTTCATTTTGTAAATTAAGTCAGGTGCTTGTATTGCATTTAACTCACTATCTAGTTTCCAAATCTTACAAAGTGTCTCTGAAACGTAAAGACGCGTAGTCATGAGTGTGGTCTTACCTCAGATCCTCTTTCGCCTCTGTTACCTCGAGGTCCTGGCGGTCCAATGGGGCCTGGATGTCCACTCGTGCCATCTTTGCCAGGGGGGCCACTGGGTCCAACAGGTCCCTAAAAAGTTATCGTGATATCACAATGCTAGAATATCTTCCTGCTAGAATATTTGAAAAATACGGATCTTCCAAAATCTCTCTATGCCACTTACTCTGGGGCCTGCGGGTCCTGGGCTACCAATAGCACCTTGGTGACCAGCGGGACCCTGAAAGGGAAAGAGGGTACATATGAATGAAGACTTCTAAAAGAGTTAGGGAACCGTACACTCAAGATCCAGCCAGGAACACGGGGACCACGACAGGAAGACGACTGTGCCCTTCCTTCCTCTCCCCATCGTCTCAGGCCAACTACTGCTCCGACCAAGCGCTCGCATCCATTTCTCATCTCTTTTAGCACAAACTTTTAAAGATGAGCATTTTTTTGCTTTGGGTCTCTCAGATTTGCCTAGCTCATCACTCACCAAAGGGGATTTTCTAACAAGGCGGATGCACTTACTGGAGAACCTGGGGCTCCTGGATTACCGGGGAATCCTCGATGTCCCTTGATGCCTGTAGAACCACGTTCACCTGTTTCACCTTTGTCGCCACGTGGACCTTGGGGACCCTTTAAAGACACATTTCAAATTCAGTTCACAAACACACATACATATTGGTAAAACAAAACAGAATTTATAGCAATTAAATCTAGTTGATTAGTTCCATTAGCTAGAAATCCCACGGACACTGCCTACATGCAGCACTAAAGATTCTTCTTGTAGTTTTGACTTTGGACTGATAATTGCATGAAACCCCAGTAATTGCTACGTAGGTCCTTGGCCCCCAGGACCTTTTAGATCCTGAACTGCTTTCTGTATCATCAACTCAAAGTTAAAATTCTGTTCCACAGTGGGGTATGTTGCCATCCCCCTTTCCTGAACGTGCCAGAAGGCAGAACACTTCTTAGACTGTGGAATAGTTAAAAAATAACTCACAGGAGGACCTCGGGAACCAGCAGGACCTGGAGCACCAGAAGGACCAGCAGGGCCCTGAAATAGAAACAGACAGACAGGGAATTGTTTACTTATTGATAAAGCTTTGTTTTATTTTAAAATTAATCTCACTGTGATAGAACAATAGCATCACTATTTTTGAAAGTTAGTGCCATTTTCTCCTTCCAAGTGCTTTCTCTGCTTGTCTTTCCGAGGGGTCTGACAGGAAAGCTGGGAAAGTCTTGCTAATTCAGCCTTGCGTCCCCTGAACGTGCACTTGGACTGATTAACGCTGCTTCGAATTTAGTAATGATTCTTCGTTAACTCCTGCCAGAAGCTCAGCAGGCACCTTTCTTACCACAGTTGCCTAAGGAACGAGTAGCATAAAAACTAAAAGAAATGATAGTAGATCATTTGGTTGGCAGATGACACATCTTCTCTCCTACTGACTGATCCCTTTATTGAGGAAAACAGGTAAGCAACGAAAAACTCACAGTTTCTCCTCTGTCACCATTCTTTCCAGCTGGACCCACGGGACCAGGGGGGCCTGGATGGCCAGGAGCGCCCGGGGCACCAGGAGAGCCATTTTCTCCACGATCACCCTGAGGACAAATTCACAGATGCAACATTGGGTCAGCAGTCACTGTTAAGCACCCAAACCCACTGATCGATGTTTGTTATACCTTGCCACCGGGAGCCCCGTCTCGGCCTGGAAGACCATCTGATCCTGGGTTTCCCTGATTAAAAAAACAAGAAGGAGAAAAGAAATCAAACTCTTTCGAACCATTCAAATATGATCTAAGCCATGTATTCTCAATGGTAGCAAGAGCATCCTAAAGAGGATAAAAACTGGTTCTTAGGGCTAAACAATCTTAGCTATTACAATGGCTGTGGCCCTTCAAAGGGTCATACTTCAGTAGTACATACACCTGCGGCACTAAAACTTCACAGGTGAGAGAGAGGGAGAAGTGATTAAGAAAAAAAAAAGTCTAAAAAAATCCTTGGGAAAGAGATAACAAGTAAGCGCATAAGAAACAGTAATTTAATCTGATAATGGAAATCTACAATTTAAGAAAAGACTTAATCACAGATAACGTGCAGCACATTTTCATGCCGAGGAATGCTATAAACTGGGGCCTTCCGCATCCCCAACCTGTGTCTTTATTCAGCTTTCACAGTCTTTTCCATTAATGACCATTCATTGAGCAAATATTAATGAACATGAACATTTATGACCATTCTAAATTGTAATAGAAGAGATATCTTATTAAAGAAAGAACAACTTTGGCATGTGGCAGTATTTACACTCTTAGACATTAAGACAGAATTTGACCCTTGCTTAGATAAATTACCAGACACTGTAAGGATAATTGGATATTTCCTGAGAACAAGTGCTTACATCTCTTCCAGGTTCACCAGCTGTACCAGCCAGACCAGGAAGACCCTGGGGTCCAGGAGGACCACGTTCTCCATTGTGACCAGCAGGTCCTGGTTTCCCGCTTTCACCCTGTGCACAAAGAAATAAAAGACATTTTATTTTAACTTATTTTACCCCTTGTTAACTTTAAATTATTTTTTAAACTTATTATATCTTAGCAATCAATATGTTATGAGAGTTCCTTATTTTTTGAAAAAAAGCTTTGTTTTATTAAAAATCCTATTGAATTTGTTCCTAAAGCTATCCCTATCATTGAAGAAGAGCAAGTTTCTTGTATTTTACTACTTTCCCGGTGACTCTGGGCAAAGAGCTGAATAATGACAATGATTATATTATTTAGAATACATTCTAATATGAGATATATAAAGGAGACATGGCCATTTTGAGAAAAAAATCGTGATTAACCATCAGGAAATTATAGCTTTACAGTGACCATCAGAAGGTTATATTGAACATCTGGCTCCATTTAAAAATATATATATTTATTAGATATGTTCATATAAATTGAATATACTTAAATGTTATATCTTCATTTCATTACAATATAATACAGAATTTAATTACCTCGTTTGCTAAGCGGATATTTAAGACACTAACTATGACATGCTAGTATGTTACAGTAATATTAGGGAAAGAAAATTAGAAACAACTCAAAAAACTGAGTTGATGCAAAATTGGTATTAATGAAGACTTTCATGCATCTATAAACTGACTAGTTCCCTCTGTAAAACTGAAAGTCAGCAAACTAGCGAATGCTCACACCTCTCCTAGTAGAGGTATTTAAGGTGGCACGTTATTTTCTGTGATCCCAGTTTCTTAGTGCTAATGTTCAAGGCTGCCCTATGATGGGCATTGCTTTTGTGTTCTGTAGCCTTAAAATAAAATGCATGCTTCCTGAAAATCTGAACATGTCAAGAATTTGCATCTTTTACAGGAAAATTTGTTCATGACGTGCTTGCTACGGTTAAGTGATCTCCGAAGCTACCAGAGGAAACAGTCCAGGAAAAGAGGCCACACTCACCTTGACACCCTGTGGGCCTGGGTTTCCCCTAGGGCCCGGCATGCCCGGGGGTCCTGCGAGACCCCTAGCCCCGGTAATCCCGGCAAGTCCCAGTGGCCCTGGAGCTCCCTGTTGAACAAATAGGACAGCCTTAGTTCTTCCCTCTGTGACTCTGTTTTTCTCTGCTGAATTCATAATTCAAAATACAACGGTATTGCCAATCCACAGAGCAGCAGAGCCACTCACCGGAGGGCCCTGGGCGCCAGGTGATCCCTTCTCTCCGGGCTGGCCAGCGTCACCTTTAGGCCCAGACACCCCGGGGCTGCCGGGAGCACCATTGCTGCCAGGCGGGCCGGGGGGGCCATCCTTGCCTGGAGCGCCGCTGGAGCCAGGGGGGCCTGGGTTACCCTGCAAAGAGATTTTTTGAAATTTGAGTGTTTTATAATGAAAAGGTAAATGTTTCTTCCTGCTTTTACCTGCATTTTAGATGGAATTTACTACAAAGTAACGTGGCAATGGGTAGGTTTCTCCTCTCATGCAGACATCAATATTCTTTATGGAATAAAGAAAGATTACTTAAAAAAATACTTACATTATTACCAGGAGGGCCAGGAGGACCACGACCACCAGGGAAGCCAGCAGCACCCTACGAAATGGTAATATATTTTTGAATTTCAAAACTGAAGCAGAATAAATAATTAACTACTGAAAACAAGAATGAAGGGTAAGAAATGTGATCTGCTTTCTACCCTGGGAGCATGTATGGTTTGCTGGTTTTCCTTTCAGAATCACATATGACATACGATTAAGGGCTTATGGTTTTTATACTCTATTGGAATCTAGTGCTTTCAAAGTCGTTTTTGTACAGATTGATATTAATTAACGCTTTTGAATCACAGTTCAGAGATACCAGTAAGGAGAATCGATACTTACAGGACCCCCAGGACTGCCACGTTCACCTTTGACGCCCGGGGGGCCAGGGGGACCCTATATGGAGGCAGAAACGGTTCATCAGAATTTCACCAAAATCAAAATTTGAAAGAAGCCTTCAGCCTTTGAAAAACAAGTAACTCTACTTATTGTGATAACCCTTTTGCAACATAACCGTATATCCAATCATGCTGTGGTAGGCTTTGAGCTTGTGCACTGCTATATGTCAGTTATATCTTAATAAGACTGGGGTGGGGGGACCACAACGGACCTACAAATGAACAGACAAAAGTCAACAAAATGGTGACTCTGGGATGTGGTCAGAGCAACTAGCCTGGGGTCATATCCAGACCGGGGGACATCAGAGTCAGAACTGTACCCCTGGGAAGACGATGCTCATCGCCTTGACAAGCTCTCCCAGGACGGAGTCTAGGACGGCGGCTACACTGCCGCGCTTGCCACTTGGAAACGGAGCGGGGGACGACACTCACCGCAGGCCCCGAACCGCCCGGAGGTCCCGCGAGGCCAGGGGGCCCGCCTTCCCCTTTCTCGCCAGGAGCGCCTCTTTCTCCCTTGGCACCGGGCTCACCGTTCTGTCCCTGCATACAGAAAGGACAGCCACGCGTGAGCTGACGTCCTTCCCAGTGCCGCCGGCCTATCTCGCTCTTTCTTCAGAAAACACAATTCTTCAGGCGGCAAGTTGTTGAGCTAAACTCGTAAAAGAAGGTTCTCTGAAGACGGGCCAAACCAAAATCAACAGAGATGCTTCCAGGATAGAAGAAAACTATCCAGGAAACGTTAAAATGGATGTTACTCGTCCTAAGGGAGAAGACCTCTCTGAGGATTGTGCTTTGGCAAGGAGCTCCAGTACATTCGCTGGAGAAAGATAAGGCCCAGAGCAAATTTTAATTAGTATCATCTCACAATGGAATGGCTTTCAAAGTTTTCAGTGTCTTAAAAACTAGGGTATCATGTGAGCCTCATTAATGAGGCATAAAGGCAAGTCAAGTGTTTTTAATTCCACCTTTTAAAGGGGAGGAGTGAAGTAAAAAATAACACACGCGCACACGCACACACACACAGCGCGGGGTGGGGGTGTAAGTCACCTACAGGGAAGGAGAAGCTGAGGCCTGACTAGAATCCAGATTCAAACATCAGTTTCTCAGCGGGAGAGGGGTTCTGGGCTGCGTGTTCATACTCACAGGAGCACCAGGGAAGCCAGCGGGTCCTGGAGGCCCATGTTCGCCTCTCTCACCCTGAAGGGGAAAACATCGTCATTGGTCACGGTGAGACGCCTTCGCACAGGGACAACGATCTATCTCCCCGGACATCTCGTCTCTTTCCTTTACGCAGGAAGTACGCGGAGCTGACCAACATGTGCAACTGGTAAGCTTTCCCACTTTTCAACAAAACCAGGAGTGGACACACCAGAACCTTCCGTTCCTCCTGCCTCTGATTGTGATGTTATTTACAAGAAAAATAACCTGAGAATTTTGAAGGGTTTAACACATGCAATCATATGACTTCTAAAAAATGTGAGTATTTAAAAATATACTAAAAGGGTTACTTGAGAAATCAACCACTTAATTAATTAGGACCATTAACTATGTATCTGTCCTGAGTTGCGAATCCTGAAGGGAGAGAATTATTTAGATCTAGAAGGTGCCTCAGGCAAGATCCTGCAGTTCAAGAAATATTATTTACAAATGTATATTATTTGTGCAGTTTAAAATTTTTTTCCAGAATTATTTAGGATAGACGGCTTGATTTAAAACTGTCTCCTGTGAATTTTAAATTTCAGAACTTGAACCTTCCTTTGCTTTGTCACACAATTCCTGAGAATGTCATCCTGCCCTTGAGACTCGGGGCAGAGTTGCTAAGGAAGGAAGCAGGGGTCGCCCCTGCCTGGGTGGGGCTCTAAAGTACAGGGAGAGTCGTTAACACTCACAGGGCCACCACGGGGACCAGCTATACCCGGAAGTCCAGGGGCACCACCTTCACCCTGAAAAAAGAGGAAAAATCTTTGCCCTGCATCCCAAAAGCCGGGGACATTTTCTTTTGGTTTCTAAGTAGTATGAAGTGTTACCTTATCTCCAGGCTGACCAGCTGGGCCAGGGGGACCAATGGGACCCGTAGGACCCTAAAGAAAATAGAAACATATTTTTGATTTTAAAGATAAAATTATTAATTTTATTAATGAGAATATATAGACATAGCAGTCACCGAATAAACTAGATACTATGACTTCTATGGTGGCTCGAATGGTGCTTCCCTTGGTGTGTAAATGTCGCCGGGCCTACGGCATCGGAGAGTCTGTGGAGATGCTCTAAAGGACGGTAAGACTCAGTGGAACTTGACTGATTCATTTTTCTTTCCATTGCAGAAGGTAAGTGATGTGGTGTGAGATTTACAGGAATAGCGTTTTAAGACTTGGAACGCATTGCCTTATTCAACTGCTTGATAATCCAAAACGTTTAACTACTCAGATATAAATGCTCATATTAAAATTTCCAAATTGACGTTTTCAAACATGAGTTTTACCAATGTATGTGAGGTATTGGGTGGTTTTTCAACATTGCATGATGGCCTACCCATCTGACCTGTCAGAAGTGACATTTCTATGAATTTCTTGAAGGTGACAATGGTAAGCATGACACGCGTGTGATGACTTAACTGTCCTGCTTCCTGGCTGCAGTCATATCCGGAAGGTGTTTGTTTTTAATGGTTACTTTGAAATAGTTGCCGATTCCCAAGAGGTTGCAAAAGAAGATACAGGAGAAGGCTCTGCACCTGAGTCCCAGCACCCCTCCACGTTCGATCTCTCCCCACTTCCTACAACGTCCCGACCGGGAAACGCACGGGACCTCGTGCAGAGCTGGTGCCGGCCTCGCACTCATCCGAGCCGGGGTGTGGGGATGAGCCCTGCGCCCCGTTAGGGACAGTGGCCCGGTGTGACCGCCACCACCACGGTGCTGGAGTGCGCGGCTGCCCGAGCCGCCCTCACACGGCCCCTCGGTCACGCGCGGTCTCTCCCCCTTCCCGAGCGCGCCCTTTTGAGCCGGACTCTGTGTCGCTCGGCCCGCGTCCTTGCGGTTTGTGGGGGTCGCGGGGCGTCCTTGTCGCTGCCGTTGCCCTTGCTTCGCGCTGAGGGGAGGCACCACCGAGGCAGCGAGTGTAGAAAACAGTTGCCTTCGGGCAGCATTGACCTGGCTCTGTGCTGACCCCAGCTTGTGACCTTCGCCGTACTTGGAACCGACAAGCGGGAACGACAGACTCAACCAGGACCTTTGACCCTCGCGCCCCGCGGCCCGGTGCCGGCCCGGAAGGCCCACGGCGGCCTGCGCAGGGCGCGCTACTCACCCTGGGGCCGTCTTTGCCCGGAGCGCCGTCGGCCCCCGCGCTGCCCGGCTCGCCCTGCGGGGAAAGGCCGGAGGCCGCGGTCAGAAGCGGCCGCGGCCCCCAGGACGCGCCGCGACGCTCGCACCGACCCAGGCCACACCTCAGGTTCCCTCCCCGGAAAGGGGCAGCGTCGCTCGGGAAACAGGCGCCTCTGGCCTGCAGCCCCGAGGTGCGCTCTGGGCCGGAACCAGCGGCCCCCCCGTGCCTACCTTGTCACCCTTCGGCCCGGCGCCCCCAGGCCCCCCTCGCTCGCCAGGCATCCCCTGCAGCCCCGGCGTCCCGGCCGGCCCCGCGGGCCCGGGGGGACCAGCAGCGCCCTGAAAGGAAGGGACAAGCGCTCAGCCCGAAGGGAAGGCCGCGCGTCCCGGGGGACGGACACCTGCGCGCGCAGACTTACCTTTCCTCCTTCGGGACCGGGGGGGCCAGTCCCACCTCTCGGCCCCGCGGGCCCCACGGCTCCCGGAGGTCCTCGCTCGCCCGGGGCGCCCGAATCGCCCTGCGGTGGGAAGGCGGAGGAGCCGCGTCAGCCAGCCCAGGCCAACAGCAAACCAAACACCCTAAATGGTATTGTTCTGAGGTAGACCACCGGGAGCTTATATTTTTGAACAACTGGGAAGTGCTGGTAGTTGTAAAAGACACTTCATCAGCGGAGTAAGAAATGGAAATGGAGACACGGTGTGAAGGAGGGAACCCCCATGAAGGAACCCCCATACCCGGTCTGATGAGCTATACCTCGGACACTCCTTATTTTATTCACGGGCGCATTTTTTTTTTAAGCTTTTCTACCAGCACAGTTTCCCCGTGTACAGTCAATGCCCTGGAAAGATTTGTCTTTTGCAATTTCAGGCCCATAGCTGCCTCCTTGATATTTATTCATGTCAGAAAATGTGATTTTTTCAGATGGTGTAAAGCTAGTCTCCTGCAAATGTCTTGAGTTATCCTAAGTACTCGCCAAATAGTTGCAATGTTGAGCTTCTAAAGAAAGACCATTTTGCTTTGATATACCAAAAGTGAATCACTAGTCAATTGCTCTATAAAATGCTGAAGAAATTAGAAAATAGGTGGAAATACTTACCTTGCCTCCTGGAGTTCCAGGTGAACCGGATTCACCCTTTGGACCCTAGAAGATCGGCATTATATGATTAGGCCTCCATCAGAATGCATGTTGTAGGAACAGAAGCAAGATAACACATGGGACTGGCTTGCATTTTGTACAGTTTGTTAAATCTCGAGCTATGTACGCTTTCATTTTATGGTAAACTGGAAACTTTCCATGTGACACCTATGATTGAATCATTTTCCTTTGTTGAATATTTAAAAACTATATGTTAAAACTCAGAAACCATGGCATGAGAAAATGCAAAAGCTAATAACTGATAAATGATTATGATTTATTCTTTTGGTTTCTGAGTTGTTTTTTTTTTAAAGGGCATGCCACTTACTGGTTCGCCAGGTTTTCCATTTTCTCCTGGAGGGCCACTGGTTCCAGGCAAACCCTACAAAGAATCATATTTGCACTTCAAACACTGCTTACAGAAAATCTTCTCAGTGTATGTTTCCGCAAGGTATTCAAACTGGTTTTAATGGTCTTTTCAAGGCTACAAAATTTGTGGCTCTCAAAATCCAGTGACAGAGAAGGGACAACCATATCTTCCAGACTTAATGTTTCTCTCCCTCAGTTTTTCTACTGCTGTACGTGAAAATGAAGGATGAGTATGGTAAGATTGATTTAACTATGTGGATTTAAATTATAACAAAAATAAGTATAAGCATAAAAAATTTTGTGTGGTTAATTAATTTAAAAAATGACTAATGTACTTATTTTATTTCCAGGGGGAAGACAGACCACAAATTTTAAGCTTAAGATGAATCATAATTTAGTCGTGTCACCCAAAACTTGAACTGTCAATTAGATCAACAAAGACAGCTCTTGGGAGGAAGTACTGAATTATCTGGTAGAAGGGGAAACCCAGGGATATGAAAACAATAAGTTCTTACTTGTAATCCTTGTGGACCTGGGGGTCCTGCATCTCCTTTGTCACCGGCTGGCCCCTAATGTAGAAAAATATAATGAGATGTTCTATTATAAAATATCCTTTCATATTTAGTCCACACAGTTTTCTTTTCAATAGGCTCATTGCTTAATTGAAACTTAATGGTGTGAAGGGCAGAGTCTGGTCTACAGAACTGATGCGAGGGAGACATCCTCACTTCTAGTTGGTCAACATTTAGCTAACGAGGTAACCAAGCTTCAAAACCACTTTGGTGAACTATGATGACATAGTGTTGGTGATGATAGGATTCCCAAAGTCTTTCCTCTGCCCCACCCCCACTCACTTCCATCTCCAAGTTATGTGAGCGAACTTACAGTAGGTCCTGGGGGACCCTGAGGTCCAGTTTCACCATTCTTTCCAGCAGGACCCTAATGAAAAAAAAAAGCAGTTAAGGAAGCAGAGATAATGGGGATCATAAACAGAAGCCATAGGATGGAAATGAATGCATCTAGAGAAAGCCAGAAAAGGTAATGAAAGCTGTGTACCTGAGGGCCAGGACCTCCAGGGCTACCTCGTTCTCCATTCTTGCCAGGTGCACCCTAAAGAAGTAGCCAGTATTTACTAATTTTCAAAAGGAAATCATTCAGTGTCCTATCCCCTAATAGTTTCCGTATGCACATATATTCGTCCACAGCCCAAAACTCCTTTCTAGAACTAGATTGCCATAAAGTTCTCTACTCTTTTCCCAGAACTCAAAAAAAAGAAAAAAAAAAAGAAAGAAAAGAAAAGAAAACACCAAAGAACAAAACAAAAAACAACTCCCTGTCTCACATGGTATTTTGATTTTCATATATTATACCATGCTTTGAAGTAGAGATCAGGTTTTGGCCATCTCTGAACTCCCATATGGAAAGGAAAAGCCTTCTGTCAAATATTTATTGAAGAAATAAAGGAAGGAACTCACATCATTTCCTTTAGGACCAGGGAAACCCATGACACCAGGCTGACCTCGGGGACCAGATGGGCCTGGAGGACCTGGTCGACCACTTTCTCCTTGACTTCCCTAATAAAAAAAAAAATTACATGAACATAGGTTTTAAAAAGATCTCATCAAAATATCAAAATATCTATATCAAGACTCTACAATATACATCCATGTAGGCCAAAGTGTGCATTCCATTATTCACTGGGCTTATCAAATGAGATATTAAACGTGTACATACGGGAGGCCCTGGTTTTCCATCGCTGCCTGGCCCTCCTGGGCTTCCGGGCATACCCTACAATGAAGAAGTTAGTCAGTCAGGCACTTAAAAAGGACAATTAAAAATATATATGTATATATGTGAAATTTTGAGATTTTCTATGTAGACTTTTATTTGCACACATTTTCCTGTCTATGTCTCAGTCAAGTGTTCTGTTTTCCTTCAATCAGTTCTAACTTTCAGTTATCTTAAGAGTATTTTGTCTGGAGGCTGTAAAAGTACAGTCTGTTTTAAGGAGTCTTTGATCCTCCTTTATTTGCCTTTCTTCTTACTAAATGGCAGTGTCAAGCAAGCAAGTGTTTCTCGGTACCCTCATTCCTGGACCTCCAGGGACACCATCTCGGCCAGGTTCTCCAGGAGCTCCTCTAGGCCCTGCGGGGCCGGGACCACCACGCTCCCCAGCGGGACCCTAGGAGGTGAGATAATTCAACAAATAAGTAGAAGAACCTTCATTGACCTAGACATTGATCACATTTATGTTATAACTAGAAAGCTTCCTTTTCTCTCTCTCTCTCTTTTTTAGTATGTTACAGCAAGAGAGAGAACACAAGCAGGGGAAGTGGGAGAGGGAGAAGCAGGCTTCCCGCCAAGCAGGGAGCCCGATGCAGGGCTCGATCCCAGGACCCTGGGATCATGACCTGAGCTGAAGGCAGAGGCTGAACGACTGAGCCACCCAGGCGCCCCTTCCTTTTGTCTCTTAAAGAGACCTGGTGTGCTGCTGACATGCCATAAAGTCACTGTTATCTATTAGCTTGGGTTATCATATTGTGAATATTTTGAGGCAACTTTGATGAATATCACCCGCCAGAAATATTCAGTGGGTATCACGATACATTTCTGTGTGTATAAAATCAAATATCTTTGATGATATAAAATCATATTTGTGTAGTATTTTAGAGTTTTCAAAGGATTTCTAAGCATTTTAATTTACTTTATTCTTCCAATGATACCGAAATAAATGGCTCTCAATTGACGCATACGTTAGAAAATTCTCACAGAAGCTACGTGACTTGCTTTAGTTACAAAGCTAGGAGAAGAGCTGAGCAGGGGCAGGAATCATTACTATAAACTGGAAATTATTATTATTTTTAAACTCCAATATATTTCTTGCAGATATTTAGGTTTTAGTGAATGGGAAACTACATGGAAGAATATAACTGTCTGTAGTACCAGCATTTACACAAATAGAAACTCCAGTCCCCCACCTTTTCTCCTGGAAGGCCGTTGGCTCCAGCAGGCCCGCGGAACCCCGGCGCACCCTGGAAATCGTGAAAGAGAAATGTTTCAGCCCAAAGCATGAAAACTTTTTCATAATTTCTGAGTAGCAATAGAGATGTTCTTGTGTTATACAATGCCTCAGAAGCAGTATTTGGGATTGAGTACTCAGCTTAAGAAAAAGCATGGTCTCCTCACCCTGAAGGTCAAGTTCTAGGTGAATGAAAGCGATACTGGTCTCCGTTGAGATGCCTGTGGGAAACGTACCCTTTCTCCCGCAGCTCCTGGAAGTCCGTTCGCACCAGGCTCTCCCGGAGAACCATCTTTGCCATCTTCACCTTTAGGTCCTGGAATACCTGGAGAACCAGCTTCCCCCTAAAAACGATGCCAATAAAGGGCTGAATCTGGTTGCAAAACTGTTAGCTGAAATAAGAAATAACCCATTCTGTTGGGGTGACACTTACACGTTCACCGCGTGGCCCCGGCTCTCCTTTGGCACCATTTTTACCAGGTTCACCCTAAACGAAACAAAATCTTGGTTTAAAAACAGGGAGTCCAAACTAACAAAATCAGCAGCGGCAACTGCCAATGCTGTGGTAAAACCAGCATAAAATCAGCTGAACAAGTACAAAAAGTCTGCTGTTTATACTTCTTTCGTGGGAACAGAGCCACACCCTCCAAGCAACCAAGGGAAGTTATGCAACTTACTGCACCGCCGCGCTGTCCAGGAACACCATTGGTTCCGGGTGGTCCAGGAGGACCCCGGGCTCCCATCAGTCCAGGAGCTCCAGGAATGCCAGCAGGACCCTAAAAATAGCCCAAGAACACCAACATTAGTCAAACGTGAGCTCTCTTTTCTGAAGAGCTGATAGACATCGCAAAGGGACGGTCATGCAAAGTGCCAAGGAAGCCGATAACGTGTGTGGCTGACACGAGGGAGAGGCGAGGGCAACGTACCATTTCACCTTTGCCACCAGGACTACCATTGCTCCCAGGAGGGCCCTGGGAGGGAACAAGAGCATATTAAAAATAATGTCACTAGTGAGCATACATTGCAAAGTAAATTCATTGGTGGGCATTGGGCTTTGTAGAGATTCGCTGACTCCTCCAACTGTGACACAACGCACAACGCAGGCAAGAGAATGATCACTATCTGGGTAAATTAAAGACAATCTGCGCTTGGTCTGAATTGTTAAGCAATAAATAGAAGAGGTATTTAATTCTGTTTCTTCCTCGAATTGTTGTGCTCGGTGATCCGTGGGAGCAGTCTTTGAAGTGTCAGATCACTCTCTGTCCTCTACTTCACTTTGTCAAATAAACGTGAAATTCATAAATTCTAGAAGAGTTGAATCTCAACACCCACGAATTTTAGTACAAATCAAGTCCGTATTTATCACAGTAGAGTCATCTCAGAGCACCAAGCAACGATTTAAAAATATATAAATCTTAGATGATAGCAACAGTAAAGCACATGCTTTCAGGACGGAAGGGCAGCGACACGCCTCAGAGGCCACATTTGTCACTTACGGGAGGACCTGGTGCACCAGCATGGCCCTGAGGTCCAGGTTCTCCTCTTTGTCCGGGGGACCCGCTTGAGCCGGGGGATCCCGCAGGTCCAACCTCACCCTAAGGGGAAAGACCCGAAGTGGTCAGTGTGTCTCGCCATTTCTAACCACTAAGCCAGTTTCAGCCCATCTCCCCAAGGCTGGAAGTGCGTGACGATGTGCTCCGCCACCAGCAAAGAATCACGCATCAGGAAGGCAGAGAAATGCTGTGTGTGATTATGGGACGCGCTTTTCAGAGACTGGGAAATGAGAAAGAGATATCAGAATAGTTGAGTGCCAGGGATAACCCCTTTTGGAATCAAAAATAGGGCGTTAAAGATGGGAACATGTAAAAAGATGCCCACTCGATGGGTAAACATATGTACAATTTTTAAGAAACAATCCGATGATTTTTCTGTTGCCCTAAGACCTCTTTCATATTCTTCTGTAGAAATTCATGTTTACCTTAGCACCAGGGGAACCGGGGAATCCTGCAGTTCCAGGGGGACCAGGAGGGCCCTGAAAAAAATTAAAGACAATTTCAGGAGCTCTTAATCAAGGCAACAGAAGCTAACACAGTGCTGGCTAGGAAGTTGGCACAGACACAATACAGAAGACAATTGCACAGATAAAATAGTCCGTGGATGAATATTATGTGGAGAAACAATGTGGCAAAATAACAAGAGAGTACAATCTAAAGCGAGAAAAGTAGGTTCCCCCACCTTCTGCCGCAAATTCTCCGACTTTGTGCAATTTCCTTAGTCCAGAGCACGTGTACTCTTGTTTATAAAGTGAAGGTAACATCAAGATCTATTTTGCAGGGTATGTCCAGGCCATGTCCAGGACTGGGTATTAACAAGTGAACACCATACAGATGTGAGTAATGGGCCAAGTATAATGGAAAATAGCAGAATTTCATTTATGGGTTTAGTGTTTCTAGATTATTTCTAGATTGTGTTTATGGACTTAGTGTCCGTTGGAGTGAGTGTTTATGGACAATGTTGAGTTTTAGGTCTGTAATCCGTATTAGTCCAACACTCCATACCGTGTAACCTCTCACTCCCTTGAAGAAACAGATAGAAGTTACTTACTGGCTGTCCATCACTTCCACGAGCACCGTCATTACCTCGAGCCCCCTAAAAAGAGAAGTTTGTCTCAAACATCTCCTGAATTCTGAAAATCCAGTCATGAGTGATGTTCTGACTAAAATTCTTACTCCGTGGAGCTGACTCTCCCTCCAGTGTACTACAATCTGCTTACTAAGAACATATTTTTAGAGTTAAATTGTTAACATTCTGATGTGTACAACAATGATGTGCAGAAGACCTGGGTGCTGCGTTTAACAGAATCAACTGTGAGGGGCGCCTGGGTGGCTCAGTGGGTTAAGCTTCTGCCTTTGGCTCAGGTCATGGTCTCAGGGTCCTGGGATCGAGCCCTGAATCGGGCTCTCTGCTCAGCAGGGAGCCTGCTTCCCCCTCTCTCTCCGCCTGCCTGTCTGCCTACTTGTGATCTCTCTCTGTCAAATAAATAAATAAAATCTAAAAAAAAAAAAGACTCAACTGTGAATTAATGGTTCAAGTAACGTAGACAAAGTAGACACTTAAAAAATTTGTGCCAATTTGGGATGCCTGGGTGGCTCAGTTGGTTAAGCCTCTGCCTTCGGCTCAGGTCATGATCCCAGCGATCCTGAGATGGAGTCCCACATCTGGCTCTCTGCTCAGGAAGGAGCCTGCTTCCTCCTCTCTCTCTGCCTACTTGTGATCTCTCTCTGTCAAATAAATAAAATTTTAAAAAAATTTGTGCCAATTAAAAAATTTAAAGAGGCCCTTATTTGTTTCCCTACAACGATAGCTACAATTTTTTTTGGAGGCACCATTAAATGCTATCTCAAGGGAAAGATTTTCCAGAAGATTGCCACAGCCTGCAGACCAGGCTGAGGCCCTGATCTGTGATCTTGGCTGGACCGGTGCAGTGCCGGTACCAAGACTCACCGCAGCTCCCGGAAGCCCTGGCCGTCCTCTCTCACCAGGAGCTCCTCTGGGACCCTACAGAACACAGTAGAATGAATAGTCTTACTTTAACCTTGTGAAAAAACAGCTGGAGAGGAGCAAGGCAAGTTTTGGGTTAGATGGAGGCTAATAAATTAAAACTGAAATTTACATAAGAAATATAATTACCATGGGTCCAGGGGCTCCATTTTCACCTGGGAGGCCATTTTCACCCTAGAAACATGTAAAGTATGTTACCATTTTGTAGAACAGAGGCAGGAATGTATAGTTTTTTCTAAAATGCAGCACATTATGGAAAATATTATAGAACCTAAGAAAAAGATATGTTTTAGCAATATCAAATTTTCAGTAGCATTTTGCCATAATTCTCAATTTTTGCATTTTAAAAACTTGAGGATGGAACAGAAATAATCAGTGAGTTACTTAGGCAGGCACAATCGTTTCTAATCTAGACAGTTCAAGTTATCAGCTTTCGTGGAAGCTTCGGTAGAACATTTGAATTAGTCACTGTTATTTAGTTCCTGGAAAGCAAGTTTCAAGTAAATTTCAGAAAAAGTTAAACCCCAAAGTAGAAACCTTAAACATAGCTATAACGTTTAAATGAATTTACTTACAAAAATATGATTTTATTTTGATTTACCTTTAATCCAGGAGCACCTGTATCACCCTTTTCTCCATTTCGTCCATCAAAGCCCTAGGAAATGTATAAAAATAGTAAAAGTATCAAAGATCTGTTAACAAGCCAGAATGGTTGGAAACTTTACATTGTATTTTTCATAGCTGGTTTTTACCACATATTTCCAACACTGATGTGAGTAATTTAAAACTCTTTAAATGGGTTGAAGACATTTGACAGTGATTTTATAGTAAAAAATCTGAATTAGCAAGTACAATCCAGTTCAATTAGGAAGTTGCCTCAACTATAGCAAATATCAGCTTCCCAGATTTTATTTCTATTACGTTGGTAGATCTGGGGGTCAGTTGGTAGAATCTACCTGATGTTTTGCATAGAATAAAGTTGCTTGATTCACCTGCAAATCACACTAAGTCAATGAATAACACGTGGCTCTTAATAACATATTTTCCTTTTTTTTCTCCAATGAAGTTAAGAAACTTAAATCATTTTTCCCAAGCCTTTTTACATATTAAAAACAAGTCTACTTAAAATTAGACTAAGTAAAATTACTACTTGGTTTGGTCAGCAAAGTTGATAGACTTCAAAAAATCAAGTCAACCATTTTTGGCACATACTGAAATTGCCCAATAAAATTGGTTAGGCAAGTGCACATAGCTAAATGAAATGGCTTATAGTTAATTTAGAAACTCTACTTACTCTATGACCTTTCATACCAGGGAATCCAGGCATTCCAGCTGGACCTTTCATACCCTAAAATTAAGGAATAGAACAGATATTAGTGAATTTTCAAAGAGAATTCCAGTCCAGGAGTAGTAAAATGCCTTCCATTTTTAAGTTTAATTCAATTTAACTATGGAATAATTTTCAAGCGAAGATCCTCATGATCACTCCGAGTACTTCACTGCATGCCACAGACTTACTGGAGGCCCCGGCAGCCCTCGCTCTCCAGGTCGTCCCGGCCGTCCTGATTCTCCCTGGGGGGGGGGGTAAAAAATACATGCGTGATTGTGTAAGAGAAAACACACCATAGCTAGTTAGCAAACCAATTGCGTTTTTCTCATCAAGGACTCGTGAAAGCGGTTGTTAGAACAGCTTTCCCTAGTGGAAGGAATGGGGAGGACTTCTCCCTTCTCAATAGGAGTTTATGAGCAAGCAGGCAGCACTCCCCACTGAAGTATTAGGATGCTCTCTCAACCCATTGACAAGGACTTGCCGTTGGACATTGAATTGGGAAAGGACGAAGGATACAATGTTAAAAGTGTTTTAAGTTTTCAAGTTCATGAAGTATTGATATCAATTTCTTCATTACAAGAGGAAGAAAGAAGCTACTTGTTCCTCTTACAGTTATGATCTATCCACTGGGTGTAACTTCTTGACACTGAAGAAGCACATTTAGGGGTTCTGTTAGTTTGGAATTCACAAACACTCTACATCCAAAAGTTAATATGAGCTGACATGTCATTCAGTCAGCAACAATTTTCTGAGTAAGGTTTTTCTGTGAGCCTAGCATACAGTCTAATCCAACTTGGATTTCACCATATCTCCATTCAGTCTTTAAAAACTTACATCTTTTCCAGCAGGGCCAGATGGACCTATAGCACCAGGGGGTCCTGGAGGGCCCTGAAAATGAGAAAATAAAAAGCAAATGTGTCTATAGGTTTTTCTCTTACAAAAATTTATTGTTACATATCATGTGTTTTCCTTAAAGGAACCTCTTTTTAGAAAACACTCTCAATATTTTTCATGATGAAAATGACACATTGAGTTAATATCATGCTTATCGTATATACAGTTTTTACTGTTTAGTGAACTTATTTTTAATAAGAATTAAAAATATCATATATTTACATCACATGTATTTAGAAACCCATAAGCACTTTGACATTTTGTGAGATAATGAATTGTTTTAATTTACAGGTGTTTCCAAATAGTTTGAAATATTAAATTGAACTAACTTCCCTTTACTTGCTTGTTTATACAGCACGATTTTGGGGGAGGAATCTGTTGGATTATGTTTATTTCTATTAAATTAAGTTTTAAAAATTGCACGTCAGGAGATACGAAGGTGAACTGATTACGGGAAAATTAAATCTCTGTTTAAGAGAAGCAGGATTTGTATCCACACTAGGTGAACTATGATGGCGGCTGATGAGCCAGGGAATTCCCAGATTCAATAGCAAGTATCTCTGGGGAACCTAAACCACTAGAAGAGTCCGAAACCAGTTCAACCATCGTAAGAAATACTATTTATTGTTTTAAAATCTGGGTACACTACAGGACCTAAGATGGCGTTTCAGACAGGGAAGGTGGTTTCTACGTGGGACGGTCCACGCGCGGACTCTGTGAGACACCGGCGGATACTTACAGCAGGACCGGCTTGCCCAGGTTCACCGGGGGGGCCTTGGTATCCTGGAGAACCCTAGGAGGTAGGATGATGTGCAAATATTTTAAAAGTAATGTAATGTTCACTTTAGGCATTTACCTCTTGAAGACAGTATGAAATTAGGATTTGTGAATGCAATTAGTGAATCTTATTCCAATTTATAAACATGGAAGCCAAAATTTTTCAGATCAAATAAAGCAGATTTATTCTGTTCTCTCACTTCATCCCACTGGCATTGGTCTTGAACTTGAAGCCGCGTCACATGCCAGGGGCGCCTATGGTTTGATTTTAGCGAGGTTTTAGCTCCGAGTAGTTGTTTGTAGATGAATTAGATATGAAACCCCATCCTTGAAGGAAGGATCGTTTCTGGGGTGATTTCTCTACTTATTTGGGGTTATGCATGCTGGCAGGGCTAAACTACAGCAAGATCTGTGTTAACTTGATTTCTATAAACGCATGAGAAAGAAAGCACCACTAATGGCCACACTTACCGGGGCGCCAGGATGACCAGATGTACCAGGGGGACCGGGAGGGCCAGGGGGACCCTGGAATATAAATTTGAAGCATAAAGACAAAATAGGCGCATCTGAAATACACTTTTTTCAGGCATCAAAGAGATGCCTCTGTTCAGAAATGATACGGACATTAAAAAAAATTGAGAACAGCATGCCTCATTATGTTGTAATTATTCACAGATATGATTAATTTCTTTAGATATACAATAAAAATCTCACTATAAGAACATCCCTCTAAAAGGAATTCCCACAGAATCAATATAAATTATTGGCAAATGCTATAAAATGTTAGCCTGAACTCCTCATAAAAGAGAATTCAAAAATCTAGAAAAATCCATGTAAAACACTATGAAAGTCCTAATGTTAGGATGATACTGGTCCTAGTGAAGAAGCATTTTTTTGCCTGCCAGCCAGACTCCTGTGGGAAAATACCTGCATACTGTTAATCCCAGTTTCTAAAAACAATGATGTAAATCAACCCAGAAGTTCTTCATTATGTCACCGAGTTATGCTAACATGAAGATTTAGATGTGCATATGAGAATCCACACATGTGGGGCGATGGTAGATTACAGTTAGAACCAACTGGTTTATCATTGCTCAGAAATACAGGTTACACTAGAAAATCTTTCGTTTTATAGCCTGCTGTTTCTAAATACTGAAAACAAATTCATAAAACCACAGTTTGTAATTAAATGTTCTCTTTCAACCTCTTTTCTGAAATATTAAGTATGGGGTTTTTGTTTTGGTTTGGTGTGGTTTTAAGTTTTGTTTTTTTTTTAGTAAAAACTGTATATAGGGTTGAAAAATAAGATTCATAATTTGAATCTAGTTGCATAAGACCAGATATTTAAACTGTTAATGGAATTCTTCTGGCTTAAAAAAAAAAAATCACATCCCCTCAAAACTTTAGAGACTTATAAAATGCTCTATTTACAATTTACACCAATGTTAAGGGTCTTTCTTTAACTGGTCACTTGGATCTATCAGCTAAAATTTTGTCCTCTCTCGTTCTGGAAGTCACAAATATGGTGTCTAGCGATCCGGGTGGCAATCTTCCGAAATCCCTGAGAATCCAGTGTCATGAGTCCTTTTGCACTTATGTACCTGTTACAGGCAGTGAAGCGATAATCTTCCCTACACTGCTTCTTCCGAGAGCCTGGTCTACAATTAGGGTCATTTGTGTAGGACACCACACATCATGCCCCGGTGCCCAGGTTTCACTGATTTTTTTCTACTTTCTTCTACAAAACTCCAGGTACTTACATTAAGGGAAAGCTTCTGGGTGCAAGGTGAATAGCTATCATTTGTAGGAAACTTAAAGACCCAATAAATTCAGGAAATATTTGTATTCAATTTCAGGATTTGGGGTGCGGCAGATTGTAGTGTTGGGCATTCATCACTCAAACTGTCATCTAGAAAGTAGCACTTACTTGATGAAAACACATGAAAAGAAGACTCTGAATGACCAAAGGAGAACAAGGAAAAATGGAAGTGAAAAATAGCAAAATTTGGTTAAAATTAGGGACTATATGGGCGTGAGACCTAAGCACAAAGGCGGGGGGGCTCCCGGAATGGGTGGTTGTCTAAAGAAGGAAGGAGCGGCAGAACAGGTGTGAGATTAGAGGCAGAGAGGAAAAAACAAGTTAGGATAAAAAGGGTCATAATCCTACATTTGCTTTCCCAACCTTCAAGGAGAATAAGCTATTTTGTGCAAAAATGTACTAATACCATATTACTAGGAAAATAACCATTCAAGAATTAACCAACCAGAAACTAAGTCATGCTCTAAAATGCTGAGAAACTCTTGTACGTACGGCTGGCCCGGGGTAGCCTGCCAGTCCTCCTCCTCCTACTCCAGCCTTGACGTCATAGGACTCGAACTGGGGAGAATAGTTCTGTAGCAAAGAGACGGGAGAGATCTGGTCATTGTGATATATACGTCATAGTTCTTTCCAAAAGCATTTAGAAGAAGCACATGCAACATCTGCTCTTTGCTGATAGGAAGTTTGTGCAAGCCAGAGGCTGTGGTACGTGTGCCTTCATCGTCTTGCTTATCCTGTCCCCATAGCTTCAGTAGTAGACAACCCACAGAAGTACGTGCTCGTGCAATACACGCATCTTTCAGCTAACGCTATGCAATGTTGATCCCGGATGATTTACTCCTGTGTGATCTTACTTAAGATATTACTTCCTAGTGATACCCACAGTTTCAAACTTAGGATCATGGACTGTTGGAAGGTGGAAGAGCCTTGAAGTCATATAATCTGATCTCATTCAGAGCAGAAAAAAATGGGGAAGACAAATTACTTTACCAACATTTAAGGATGCAAGTAAAATTTGTAACCCCTGGCTTCTGGTTGATATGCCTAACAAGTTTGCCCCCCAAATAAACACCCACATAGAGAACAGGCACCGGCATAATAGAAAAGTTAAATGTGCTCCTTGGATTTCTTTGGAGAGTATTTTGTTTTGAATCTCAGGCCTGCAAGCGGGTTATGATTGGTACCAGCATAGGAATAAGTTAGATGGTCTGCTTTGCCTTCTGTTGAACTGATTGTGAACAGCATTTTTTAAGACTCGGAGTGATTTGTAGATGCTTCTAACTTCTCCTAAGGTCATGCAGCAGAATTGTGTCTCGTCGACATGTCTGGTTAGCTGTTCTCACGCAGAGTTAGCGGCTGCCACGCTTTCTGGGGGGAGCAGAGTAGCTCAGGGTAGGCGGGGCGGGAGCAGTTGCCCAGGCTCAAATAACCCTGTTGACCGAGGTCAGTGAGAAGTATTCGCAGCTCTTGGGCCGCGTTTCGTCCAAACTTTCAGAGGCTCTGCTTTTTGGGTTATAAGTCACATAAGGCACAGCTGCAGCACTTCCTAAATGGTCCAGATTGACTCATTCGGGAGTCGATGGCTCATTTCTCAAACATAGTGATAGATTCTATGCCTGCTGAGAAGTTGGGAAATGTTGCAAAGATAAAAGAGCAGTAGCATTGGCATTACAAGGAAAAGCAAAGTTTATAAAGCACTTAAAATAGCGTCCAACACTGAGAAGCATGAAATAAGGATTTGTTAGACACATACAGTGGGAGAATTGATAGAAAGAATCCACAAAAGCGAGATGTCATACAGGACAAAGAAAAGAAAATGAAGTGGGTAGTTGTAAAGGAGGGGATCTCTTTGTCCTGGAATTTATTACCTGAGGACCAGTAGGGCATGATTCACAGATTCCAGGGGGGCCAGGAGAACCAGGGGAACCCGGCTGTCCTGGGATGCCAGGATCACCATTTCTCCCAGGAATACCAGGAGGGCCCTAAAAGAATCAGAGATAAAAACTCATAAGACAGTGAAAAGACCTAGTGATTCCGAATTATCATCCGATTGTAGCTCCTCTGCTTTATATTATGAGGAATCAATGTAACTGATGAAATTTCTTGAGAATATAGACTTTTTTAATCTACATCATGTGAATAATTTCAGCACAATTTGTTTCTTTGTAGATTGACCTATATTTTATATTTCAAACTGATAATGGGGATGAAGACACTATATGAACTTGGGAAAATTTAAATATTCACATGTACAATGATGGATTCTTGGTTTGAGTTCTTCACTGTCATTAAATATGTGGTAGTCAAGGAAATGTCTGAATGACGAAGGCTCACATGTGAAAAGGCTATTAGAAGAAGCAAAAAAAAAAAAACCCACACACAAAAAAAGCAGACTACTTAAAGAACCCATTTCCACTAGAAAATGTTTACTTACTGGATCTCCTTTAGGGCCTTGAGGTCCTTGACCATTAGGAGGGCGAGGAGGCTAATAAACGGAAAAGATAAGACATAAGACATAAGAACAACTTAAATAAGACATAAGAACAACTTTCCCATGAAGTGTGTCCCAATTTGCATATTTATTTCTTACCCCAAATTACATCTAATCCTTAGGTTTAAGCCAGAATGTTCACTTTTTACTTATAAAACCAACAGAATTGGCAGACATGACTTTCTTTTCCTGTCAGGCTCCTGTGGTATAGGAACTATTCACGTGTTAAAATATGAATCTTGAAGATGGACAGATTTTCTTAAAACTCACAGCTGTTGGAGGCTGGGGGCACACCGCACAACATTCTCCAAATGGGATTTCTGGGTTGGGACAGTCTAATTCTTGATCGTCACATATTATGTCATCGCAGAGGACAGATCCTGAGTCACAGACGCATATTTGGCAAGGTTCTGGCTTCCAGACGTCTCTGTCAGCATAGGACTGACCAAGATGGGAGCATCCTCCATCAACAGCTGCAAAGTCAGTCAGATGGTGTGATGTTATCTTATGTTTTGCTGAAATATGATTTCTTATGCTGTCATGACTTTCCAATAACCGAAGTGGAGATAGGTTGAAACCAATAAGCTCTTCCTTTTATTAAATTAATTTGTATGTTTTTATAAACATGCTTATGCAAAAAAAAAATCCACAAACTAAATTACCGAGAACATCATATTCTCTCCACATAATTTGCTAAATGGTAAGAGATTGCTTAAAATACTAAATCTGTTTATTAGCTTCAAAATGGCACACCATAGTAAATTTTCCTTAAGGCCAATAAGAATTTTCATTTCAATTATAGTAAGAATTTAACACCCATGGAAATTACACAGCAGTTAAATATCTATTTATTAATTGTGTAATTAAAAACAAGCCTTTCCAGCAATCATTATCCTCTGCTTTCATAGTAGATAGGAGCATTAAACTATAATGATGATTTTGTCACTAACTCTAAAGACTTTCTGGATTTTATTAAGCTAATTGGAAATTCCAAGGGAAAACAGCTATTCTTGGCCACATAAAACTCTTCCAGATTCCTGGGAAAGCTTTAGAAAAGTTTATTGTATGTATTGAATATCACTGCCAGCTCCATTGGGCATTAGCAGGTCGAGGATATGACATAATGTATTGTATAGCCCATATGGATAGGAAGAGAGTTCCAAATCACTAAAAATAAATAGTGTTTTTTAAAAAAATAAATATGGGCAAGGAATAAGTAAAAATAATAGGGAAAAATATGAATCATGACCATGTGTATTTGTGGCTTAACATGGTCAAAAATTTGCTTCAACCAAAATTTTGAACTTGTTTCCTAATTATATGTAAGGTACTCCAATTTCGGCAGGCATTAACAATGAATCAGCTCAGAGGTTGCCAAGACAAAACCTGGTCTCAATTCTTCCAGCATTAGCTGTGGGTTGTGGTTAAATACAGCTTTAGTTCTTGAGGATTACTATGATAGCTTGCCAATAACTGAGCAAATAAATAAGAAGTTCCTAAACATCTGCAAAAATTTTTGCAAACAACAAGTGGTGTACTGTTCAGTATTTATATTTTTGTGAAACAGTGAAATTTTATTTTCTCAGAGCCAACATCTTTAAAATGTCACTGGAAGAGGCCTGCTTGGGAGGAAGCAAGTAGTTGAACAGCCACGCTTTTTGGTGCCTTGTGGCCAAGAGGCCTTTGAGTGGGTCCTGAGACTTTTCCGTCCAGAGATTGCATATGGCCATGAAGATCACCTTCATAAATTCCCACTTCTATATCATCTCATATCTGCAGTAATGATGACTTAGGTTCACGTTACCTACTTTGGGTTTAGGGTTTAGCCGGCTTAGCAAAAGGTCACAAAAGAGGGGTAATTGCAGAACTTATAGGCGGGCATGGCCTCCATTTGTCCTTCCCATTATTGTGTACAGATCCGACACTAACTGCCTCGTGCAGTACCCCCACCCGCCCTGGAAGTTTCAAAGTCTGTTCTTACTGTGTGTGACCATTACCCACAGTGGTCTACAGCTAATAGAAGAAAATTTGTTTGTTTTATTGCAATTTTAAGAAGGCAAGAATCTGTTTATTTTAAAAAGTTATTCTCATTTTTCCTCCATGTTTGAAAGAGATATATGAGAATATTGGAAAGACACATTGCCTAAACTTTCAGAGGAGCATTCCTTTCTACTTAATGAGCATCAAAGCTGAGTGCCAGAATGCTTACCTAATGCAAATGAAGTAGGTCAATTAAACAGTGTTAGGAAAGATATACTGAAGAGAAGACTAGTCTTTTTCACATTGTTGTGAACAACAATAATATAAGACAGAAGAGGCACCAAACTCATTTTTCTCTAAGCAGAACTGATATTTTATATTTGGGAACTAAGTCCACTGTTTTTCAGAAGAGGTCCAAATGTTTTAATGAGATGGAAGATAGTTTAATAAATTGCATGAAATATATTCTTCAGTCTTTGCATTGGCTTCTGATTCTTAAAATGAAACATTTTAAAACTTTCTCTAAATTAACATTATGTGAAATGTTCCAGCAGATTATTTTCATTTTTTTCAACAGATTATTTTTAGTTCAAGATTTCTCCATTAATAATGTGAACTTCAGGCTCCCCAGCCTTCTTGAAAATACCACTAGTGTAGAAATATTGGTTACAGGTAATAATACTGCATCGTATACTAGACATTTGCTAAGAGAGTAGATGTTAAGTGTTTATACCCCCCCCACACACACACACACAAAGGAGACCGTGGGGTGCCTATTAGTTAACTTGATTGTGGTAATCATTTCATAACGTGAAATGTACATCAAGTCATCATGTTGTACACCTACAATATACCCACTTTATTTGCCAGTCACACTTCAGTAAAGGTGGGGGAGAAAGTGCAGTACTCATTTACACTAAGAATTCCTTCAGCTCTTCCACCCTGGATCAGGAATGTCTTCCCACATCTAACACACGACCTGTGTTAGAAAACTTAGCTATGAAGTACTGATGCTTTTCTAAAGACAAATGGTAAACAACAGTTAAAGGGAGAGTCAAGTATTTCGTATTTTAAATATCTTTTCTTTGTTCCTAATCTGCCCTAAAATTAACATAAACTTTTTCTTTGTATATTCATCTTCTCTGTTTATGTCTCATTGAAAGGATCACCACATCACTAGAAATAGTGTTTTCCATCTGCTCTGTAAGCGATTAAATGAGCACAATATTTACTTTTAAAAAATTGTAAATGAATTTGTTAGAGTTGGGTTCAACCCAATGTTTTATAAATGAAAATTGTTACTTAGCCTCTTGTGTCCAAATTTTATTAGAAACCCTATGTACTGTGCCTCTTGAACCACAGAGGTCTCAGTATAATGGTGAGTCACTTTAGTGTACGTCTTTTCTTTTCAGTGATGTTGTTCTAGGGGAGAAAAAGTTGGAACACTTGAAAAATAAGAATTAAGTCAGGTTGTTTATTGCCATACGTATTTCACATCCATTTAAAGGGAGTTTGACTCTCCTGAAAAAGTCAGTTTCTGTAGAAACTAGTGGTTGAGAGTCAGACTGTTCTCTGCCGCTCT
The DNA here is from genome assembly GCA_004024625.1 of Mellivora capensis. Taxonomy (NCBI): domain Eukaryota; kingdom Metazoa; phylum Chordata; class Mammalia; order Carnivora; family Mustelidae; genus Mellivora; species Mellivora capensis. Next base: position 99,450 of record PISX010002688.1, on the reverse strand, counting down.
AGTCGGTCACCTTTGCTGAAAGGCAGTTTTCTCTAATTTCTTGTTCTGCGCATGACAAGATATGGTTGCCAGTGTGTTCCCCCGGAAGCTAACCCTCTTACAAAGCTGTCTTGTGGCCCTCGGTTTTGGTACCGCCGCCTAATGATCGGTGGGAAAATCATGGGAAAGTCAAGAAAAAGAATGTTTTGCTCTCAAGAGGAATAACATTCTAGCTTGCCATTTGCAGCATTGAGAAATGGTTTAGAAAATGGGATTCAGAAATTCAAAAATGTTAAATAAAAGGCAAATAATCTCATTTTTACTACTGGACAAAAAATAGACTTTTCTAATTACTCCCTTTATTGATATTGCTTAAACAAAGTCTCCCTGTTCCAATACATAATTAATTTTAAGCCCCACCTCTCATGTCACTTGGTGTTTCTCTTCCTTATTACAAAGTACAATCCTGAAATCAATGTATTTATGGCCATGCAAGCAATGCATTAGTTAAATCATGCCCTTACTGGGATCTACATTATAAAACAAAATGAAGCTAGTCTATGACATAATCCACTCTGAGCTTTCCTTTCTCAGCTCTCTGTTTTGAGACCTCAGAGAAAAATAAAAACAAGTAACATAATCTAATATTTTTAGATATGCGTAACACTTTCCTTTTCATTGTTTTTGTTTCCAGTCTTTAAATGTTAATTTATGCTGGTTTGATAGAATTTTATTGTTGTGACTAAAAAATAATGTAACTTATGTTTGTCTTAATTCCCTTTTTGGAGTGAAAATAATATGCCCCAAAGCATCCAATCAAATTGTTAACTTGGCCTGAGTGATAGGTTTCATTTTTTTCTCTTCTCTTCTTACTGAATCCTTTCCTGGGAAAAGGTGCTCTTTAATCTGAAAATTAAAAATAGCAGATGTGATATGCAAATTACCATAATATTATTCTCCTGTTTCTTTAGGAAGTTGAACATTTTGTAAGTATGAGTATTTAGAGTGTATATAGCTTCCAACTGAAGTATGTTTTGCTTTTAAATGACACTGTTTGGAAAACATACATTTTGATTAAATATGTTTCTGCTGCTTACATTTATCAGAATATTTTAAAATACGTTAGATGAGTTGACTAAAAGGACTTCAAGGAAATATCTGCAGACTATACAGGTGGGTAACTTCGACTTCAGAATGTGGTTTTACATGGACAAGGTGGTTGCTGATTATTCTTGTTCCCACCAGAAAAACCAAAACCAAAAACTTTGTGAATCATTTCTAGATGTTTCCCTGTTTTATTCTTTATAGCTCTATGATTTTTATGCCGCCAATTAGAAATTTCCTTTAAGGTGATTAACATATTGTCCCGCGAAAAATAAAAATAATTAGAGAATTGGAATTAAAAGTATGATACACCTAACAATGAGCAATTGCATTGTAATGTAAACTGATAAGTGACAAATTGTAGCAATACTGAAGAAAATATGTTCTACCTGTTTTATGACAGTTTGCAAACATCAAATTTTACATGTCACTTTCCTTATCACTGAGTCACTAAGTACTTTTGTTCCCTGCAGCAATTTTATTTTGTACAGACAGTAAGAGTGATACTAGGCAGAGCTGGTAGAGTACCTCCTAGACTGCAGGCACACTCCTGAAGCCTTTGTACACTTATTTTACTCGATCTTCCTTTCGGTTGCGTGCCGTCATCATCTTCATTTTACAGATAGGAATCTGAGATACAGAGGCTTTGAAGCGTTTTCCCGCGTTCACACGGTAGGAGTAAAGCTACGATTTGAACCTGGGAAAGCTCTGCACTAGAAACTCTTTAACTACTGCCTTAGATTCCTTTCTGCAGTTTCAAGGGCAGGGTAGGGTAAAAACCCAACTTCAAAGCTCTACCCCATTAGGGTTTCTAAGCCCTGCAAGCTTAAAATCAGAGTCTGAAAAGACAGTGGGGTTTTTTGGTTGTTTTTCTAAGGGATAAGAGACGCCTACAGAATATTTTTTCTATCTGGTCTCAAAACAAGAAGATAGCATCTGGAGTTGAATTCTGTTTATTTTCCCCTGACCTAATGGAAAAGAAACATATCTCCAAGGCCACCCTAACGACATCCAGACCACCAACAGGATTAATGTGTGATTGGGAAACTCAGCATACATTTTACCATACCCAAAGAGGCCTGTTCTCACAGCAACACTAACTCAGCAATGACCAACAGATAAGGCTTAGATATCAAGCACAGAAAAAAGCTTATTTAGGGTGTCTCACTGAGGTACTGATTTTCAACGATTTTAACTATATAGGGTAGTGACTGATTTAGTAGCTACAGTTACTAAACAACTCATGTTAATGAGCTTCTAACTTCATTAGAATCTTCCCTTCTAAATTTGAACATTACAGACGTGCCATGCGGTTCCAAAGAGTGTTTCTCTGGTTTTAATTAACTTGAGGAACAGTCTCTGTCATCCTCTACACCAAATACTATCGGAAGCATAGTTTCAGCAAAGTCAATGCCATTTCACTGAAACAGGAATTTCTCAGTGCAAGTTTTCAAAGCAAATTTAACTTCTAATAGGTTCTGGATCCTTTGTCTTCGATTTTTTAGATCTTTTGGGCATTCTAAGTTTTGCCATCTTCTTTGAACTTTTCATTTGGTTCATTAATTTTACATTTTAAATGGCAGTTCTTGACCTCAGTCATGGAAAATACAAGGGTTTTATTGGTTAATCTGAAAGGAATCCATGTCTGCTGTGTTTTCATTAGGCACAGACAGACATTCTAGTGGTTAATGTAACGTCCCAAACTGCAGTTACAGATGATTTGTGGAGGAGGAGCTATCTCATTGTTTCCATTGTCGTTTTGATATGAAACAGGCAAAGTTTCCCCCCTTTGAAAACTCTAGATTTTTTTTTTACACTACACCTCCCTCCTCCCTTTCTTCTTCTTCCTCTCCTTCTTTATTTATTATTATTTTGTTTGGGGGGGGAAGTGGAAAACAATGGGACTGAGCTTTTTTCCAGGGAAAACTGTTTTACAAGAAACAGTCCACTGAGATGTTTCCAGAAAGTTATTGCAGACCTGGAAACTTTACAAATGTTCTTCATGTCCAGCAAAGGCAATAACATTTTTCATCTTTAAACCTTTAACTCTTAAGCAATCCACTTTAATGACTTCAAGGCGGTCATATCACTGATGTTACAAAATAAAAGCCTGGGCTACAAAATCTTTGGAACTCTGTGCCAGTCCCCCACAGTGAAAACCACGAGGTTTCAGTAGATGGCACTCTTCTCTGAGTGACCAGTCAAGGTCTGGCAAGGGACTGTAGGTGTGGAATAGGGGCTTTTCTTTCAGTTAGTCTCAACTTTACTCCAGGAAAACTCACAGCCAATGGTCCTTGATTTTTTAATATAAACCTGTAGATCAGACATCAGCCCAGGAATCTGAATTAGTTAAAAGACCACAGTCTTTCCTTCTTCCCCAGAATTGTTCCAGTGGCTTTGCTCTTTCCACTTACGCTTGTGCAGTGTTTAATTCCAGAATTTAATCAGAATAACTATTTACTATAGGTCTTTAGATCATCTGATGTTGAATACTCTGTGGGTGGTAAAAAATGCAAGGTATCATAAATGAAAAACACAAAATTTTGTATCAATACTTTATTTACTTAAGATTTATATTATTACAGAACTGAAGATAATTTCTGGTTAACTCATAACTGGAACTTTTGTTAGTCTGGTTTGAAGAGTAGATTTACCAATTCAAAGTTGAGTGTTAGAGAAAAATCTACCTTTTCTCACATTGAGAAACACATTTGCAGCTATATTTTCTAGGACAATAGACAATTTTTTAGTATTCCCTTTCAATGAGAAACAATTACAAAAATAAGAAAAATCAGATACTCTAGATTTAATATCTTGTGTTCTCTAATTCCTTGGGTTTTGACAGAATTTTGGTCCTAGACTTAACACTGTCACTTCCGGGTTGTAATCTCAACTAAAGCCCTGCATGCCTGAGGGATGCTGACACTGAAATGCACGAGAAATTATAAATTCTCTCCTCTTGAAGGGACAGTCGCTTTCAATGATTTTATGTCATATTTTCTCCATTCGATATGTTTAATTCTGAGGGCAACACAAACCAGGGAACTTGACTGCTACTTGATGGGTTTCAAATTGTCTCCTGAAGTATAGTGGGAAATAGACTATTATGACCTGTGGTGGGGAACGAATGCAGTCTCTTAAGTCCATTTATCTTGTAATTCTAGAACAACGAAAGTCTAGCAGTTCATTATCCGATGGAACTATCAAGGTAGCAAAATATAAGCAAAAACATTAGAACACTTTTAATTAAAATAAAGTTTATCTCCTTGCCCTTAATGAAGCAGTATCACTAACAATATTGACTTACTTATCCATCTAGCTATAGCACCATGGCACGAGTACTTAGATAAGGACTCCATAAAATATTGGCAAATATTAGACAAACAGTTCCAGGTTATATGTGGAAGAGTTAACCTGTGGAATTTTGAAAATGGCCGCAGCATTCAAGCTCACTTCCAGTCTTTGAATACTGTTACCACGTGTTTGTGTGTCTGTATGCGAGTTGGGCAGTATTTCATAATATCCTTATTTCCTTAGAAAAGTAGTGTTTAATATTTAAAATTCACACACGTACTATATCTAAATCTCATTCTAAAGCATGGAGTCAGCTGTGTAAGGTCTATGTGGGCACTGGGCGTGTAAACGATGACTCTCCCAGCCCCCAGGTGGCGAGTCTTTGTGCTTCAGACCTGGTAAACTCCAGGACATACAGCACGGACCACGCCTGCCCATTGGTGGAGTACAATGCATGAATTAAACAGAACTTTCAGAAATTTGTAGAAGGACCAAGTACTTTGTGAGGACGTGTTTTAAGCTGCAGAACACTTGTGTGGGTAGACCTTAAGTGAGTGTTCCTTGGGGCTGTGCTATTTCTCCCCGGGGATTCTCAAGACACAAATAAAAAGCCCATATTCAAGAAGTGACTATGTTTGTTCATGGTAGGCTGTGTACTCAGTCGCCTTCCGTAGCCTCCCCAAAGCTGATCCACCTACAGAAATTCCTTGTAAAATTTATAGGGAACACGAGAAATACTATCTTAAAACACTTAAACTTTTTTTCATGACAAACAAAAATAGTAAGTTGAACAAAATTCCTCTCAACTTCTTTTGAGCTTAAAAGCACACAAATGTATCAGCAAAATTTCATAACTATTTATTATTTTCTTTTTTTTAAGATTTTATTTATTTATTTGACAGAGATCACAGGAGGCAGAGAGGCAGGCAGAGAGAGAAGGAAGCAGGCTCCCCGCTGAGCAGAGAGCCAGATGTGGGACTTGATCCCAGGACTCTGAGATCATGACCTGAGCCAAAGGCAGAGGCTTAACCCACTGAGACACACCCAGGCACCCCTATTTATTATTTTCTATGGTTAAAGACAAAGAAAAATGAAAAGAACTTCTGTGATGTACAAATAATGAAGGTATTAAACCCTTTTCCCCCCTCTAATGTTGGATCAAGAAGAAAAACAACAATAGTGCTTATAAAAGATTGTAACCACTGGGCAACTACAAATATTTTGTCACTCTTTTGAACTAAACAGCAAAGGTTTGTAGTCTTTCCAATAAATGGCGACTCTGTTCCCCCACTTACCCCCCCAACCCCCAGAAATCAAGAGAACTTAAGAACTGTAAAAAAGGTCAATGTCTTTATTGAGGTAAGGGTGTGATGGAGGCATTTGGTACCCTAGTAGAGGGCTGGGAGTTGTAGCACGTTGTGGGAGGGGCAGAATGGGAAGGGAGAGGGAAGAGTTCTAGGGGAAGAAAGTAGGAGGAGGCAAGAAGGAAAAGAGATGCGGCACAGGGAGGACACTTGGGGATGAGGGAGGGCGTGATAGAGGAAGAGGAGGAAGAGAGATGAGGAAACACGGGCTTGCCTGGGAAAGGGGGTTGATGAGGGATGGAATGAAAAGGGGGAGGAGGCCTGAAAGAGCCAGAAGGGGCGGAGTGATGGGCGGGAGGGGCCGGAGGGGAAAAGGGGAATAAGGGGGAAAGGAGATAAAGGGAACAGCAATATGGGTGTTTCTTTTCTTTCGTGGCCATGGGCTGATTGTAACTGAAGCAATGTCATTGGGTGTCCCCCCCTTCCCTCCCCACTTATATGCGACCTCCAAGGACATCAAAGATTTTATATGAAAACAAAAACTATTTTAGACACATTTGTAAAAGCTCAATTTAAATGTAAACATTTTTGATTCTGTGCAAATAGAAATACACATGTAATAATTTTTTCTAACATCTTTAAATTTAACATTTAAGTATTTATTATTATGAAAGTTTGTACTCCTCCAATGTGTCTGGCATTTTCATGACTATGAGAAACATATGAGTTGAAAGAAATATTTGCACATAATCAGACAATGAAACAAGCGTGGTTTGGGGGAAATTAGAACATGAAAACCATTGTTTGCAGTTACTAGAAAACACAACAAATCAACCTTCTTCTAAAGTCAGAGTACCAGCATCTTTTTACCTTGTTTGCAGAAAAATCAAACATTCCTGTTGGAAATGCTTTTTAAATATTCTTTTCATTAATGCAAATGCAGTTAAAATGTAGAACATGTGGAAAACACTAGACCCTTAACAATAAACTATTAGAAATATGTATTAACCAACTATGGAAGTGCTTGAAACAGAATAAACATAGGGACGATGAAACATTTTTAGCAGTTTGAGTCCATTTAAAGAACACTGATGATATCCGCTTGTAGCCGTTGTACAGAAACACATCCCATAATTCTAAGAATGTGTATTTCCTTTAATTCATGTTGTTTTTAAAATGCATTACCTTACTGAGAAAACAGTGCTCAATATTCTATCCTTACAAAGAACCCAGCATACAAAAGAGAGTGTAAAAGTGTTACAAGAGACCAATAACTTCCAGACTGCCCAGGGAAGCATTCCAAGATGTTAACAGCCCAGGAGAGGAACTTTTTAAAAGCCATTTCAAAAAGTTTCCAGTGCAACTAACACGAAAACAAGTTAGTACAAGAACATCTTTACCTTAAGCAACCAGAAAACTTTTAAACGCGAAAGTGACAATATTTTTTCTAAGTAAACGTGGAAAAAAGGAAAAAAAAAACCAGAAGCACCATCACTCTCAGTTCTACATTTTCCCCAGTTGGGAGCTTACAGAGGAAATTAACTTTACGGACGCTAATTTCCCCTTGATCTCTGTTTGTAAGAAGGAAAGACAAAACCCCAGAAAGTTTCTTGAAAGCAGGACCTACTCACCTTGCTGTTGTGCCAAAATAACCGTGGGATGAAGCAGAGCGAGGAGTAACCAGGTCCCCTTTTGCACAAAGCTCATCATGTCTAAATATCAGACATGAGACTCTTTGTGCAAAAAGGAGAAAAGAAAAGCAGTTCAAAGTAGCACCATCAGATGTCCCCTGCCCTTCAGCACCGGGCCCGTCATAAAACTCAGCCACTGAGATTCCTTTGCTTTGGCCTTAAATAGGAAAAAGTTTGGCTTCCCTCACTTTCCAGCCCCTTTCTGAAATATGAGAGCAGCACCCATCCCCTTAGCAGTAAAAGCAATGATTAATATGTCTTTTTCCCTTATAGAAGACATAACCCACAAAGTAGGAAAAAGAACACATCTGGAGTTTGCGTGCATCTGTTGGTGTCCCAGTTTGTAACGTATTTTACTTATAGACGTGTTTGCATACCTTAAGAACAGATGTCCAAGTGCTCTGCCTTGTGTTTTAATGAGAGAATGAAACATATATATTTTTCATTTCCTCTCACAACATTAACAACAGCTTGATTTTGAGAAATTGCTGATGCCCTTTGCTGGGCATGGCTAATTTGCAAACCTTATCTTCCTAGAAGTTCTTTATATTGGGATTTTGCCAGAATCCACCCTAACTCAATTTAAATAAGAACTGTAAGAGATTAACTGAAAGAAAAGCCTCTGTTTGTCCCTTCTCATCCACCCACTCTGGGTCCTAAAAGTTCAATTTCAGGCAAATGTCAAAGACTCAGTATCTTAGCTCTGTTTGAAAGGCATGGTCGAAGCTAGATACTCATCAGTAGCGTGCCCATTTCTCACAAATCCCTTTAGCCAGCCAAAGCGTGGTTTCTTGTGAGATTTCAAATTTGAATGCTGTTTGCGAAAGCCAGGACAGGATTCTCTAGAGAAAAAAATAAGCTTTTTCGTGTTTTGGCTTCGTGGGAAACAGGAAGGGGAAGGGTCTCTTACATGGAATATCGAGAGCCCCAGAAGCAGTTCTCGTGTTATCCGCAGTGACATGAAGACTAGCGTAAATATTTAGATGTTCATAGGTATCATTTCCAAGCCACATTAATGTAGCTTCTCAGTGTAGTTCTGGATCTAAGGAGTGATTTCTGGGTCTTACTTGAAGGAGAAACAAATACCACTTGTAAGTCTTTGAAAAATTTTGGCCAGGGAAAAACGCTTGTCCACAGGATCAAGATATTTCTAGTAAGCACAATACTTGCTCATACCTTAATCATCAAGCCACACTTCCCTCAACCAGCTGTGTATCCTACCTGGGCTCTTCAATTCTGGTCTCTCCTAGTCAAAACTGTCCTTCTTTAAACTTGCTTTCACCTCTCTTTCTCTCAACTCTTGTTGCTCAACTTTTACTTAATTCCCCCATTATGTGTCCACTTCCAGCTGTAGGTATCTGTTCTCTCGGGAGGGAGAGCGGTGAGCTTGCCTCCCAGGCCCAGGTGCCAAAAGCACCAAGATGTTCCAGTGTGGATGACGTCATCCGATGGCAAGAAAAGAGAATCGGTCGGACCGATCTCTTGGGAGTCTTCTGATTCTAGATTGGAGAGCCACCACTTGATGAAAGAGAAGCAGCAACAAGCTATCTGACTGGATCATAGTGGAGATGCTGGGGAATAAGACGGTTACTTACATCCTTCTGTCTTCCAATCATCTTCATCCCATACTTCAAAAACAAAAACAAAACAAAACAAAAAATCTTGCGTTCAAACTCGCCCAGAAATATGATTCATTTTTCTCCCAGTGTCTTTGACACTTGCATAGAAAATTCAGCTATCTCTATTTATTATCTTATTGTTTTAGATGCTCAATAGAATTTGTTGAATTTCTTCATTTGAATCATTTTGCAGAGTAAAAAACTAGATTATTTTTCAAATAATGCTCTTTGGGCTTTATCTTAGGCATTGCAAGTACCATTTCTGTTGTGTTTTGTTCTTCTTTTCTATACATCCCTGGCTGCCCTGACATTCACCAGCTCACCTCGACGTGTCACGTTGCTGTCTGGATTGCGTTTGGAGCGTTAGATCCAAACACCTGCGCCAGCGCGGCACTGACTAATGTGGCTCTCCTTTCACAGAGAGAGTGACTGGAAAGATGAGGCAAAACGAGGGTGTGGCCAATTATCAACCAAAAATTCCAGTCTCTTCCAGTTCAGTGGAAAGCGCAGCTTGGGAGAGACCCATAAGCACAGCTGTGATGAACTCAGTAGGCCAGTGAATGTCAGCAGTGCTCTCTACAATAGCAACAAGAAAATCACTCGTGTCCATCATGAGAAACACAAGGAAGGAGAACGCCTGCTCTCCTTCTACTGCTTCAGTGTGTTTCTTTTTTAAGGAAGGGAGGCAGTATCTTTTATGGATGTTTTCTATATGCTTTCAAACCACTGTACGTCCCTTTAAAATGTATCTGCGATAAGATTCACTTAAAAATATGCTGAATCCACAGCAAAATTGCAGCCTAAAATAGGGCAATTTACAATACAATTGCAAAACACAAGGCAGATGTTCTTTGCTATCCATATAGGACTCGGTCACTTAGTTCACTTACGTGTGTGAAAGCACACTCGAAGAGTTGTGTTCCCTTAAAAGAATTTGGAAAAATACCACTATGTGTGTAGTCGAGCTAGAAATATGGTTGAAAAAAAAGTCACGTTGTAGTTAAAGAACTTGGGCATCTCTAACCATAGACAGATCCAAGACTGAGACAATGACATTGGTAGTGGCCATGACAGACAGATATGTGAGTGATTACTATGACCAACTCTTCAAGACCCCCTTTCGACGGGACGCCTGGGTGGCTCAGTTGGTTGGACAACTGCCTTCGGCTCAGGTCATGATCCCGGAGACCGGGGATCGAGTCTCGCATCAGGCTCCCAGCTCCACGGGGAGTCTGCTTCTCCCTCTGACCTTCTCGCTCATGCTCTCTCACTGCCTCTCTCTCAAATAAATAAATAAAATCTTTAAAAAAAAAAAAAAACCCCTTTCGATAATTTCCTCTTCATCCACAAGGTAGAATTAACTGTCTTCTTCTTTTGTTTCCATAGACCTATATTGATATCTCCTCTCTAGCCTAGAAATTTCACTCTCAGAGAAGACTTCCATTTCCTTGACATTTAGTGAAGCGTGCTGCAGTGCACTCGTTTTGGAAACACTTAATGTCTTGATTCTCATCTATTCTTTTTATATCCGTTGCTGGTACTACTGAGGTTCTGCATTTCTATCCTTGTATTTTTCAGCTGAAAATTACCCCAAGTTCAAAGAGGTTACATGATTCTTCAAATTACTCATTGGGATTGGAATTAAATAGCACACTTTCCAATGTTTTTTTCAGCTGTTTTCCACTTGGATTAGTCACTGATTGTGGTAAAGATATTTTTATGCAATTTAAGAACTGGGTGAATGCAAACTTGGCACTTAATTTCGTATGTCTTCTAATGGGGGATTGTGAAATGGTAGAGAGAAGAGAAAGAGTAAAATTTTAGAGTTAATGGTCAATTTAAAAAAAAAACACCATTCTTCTGATTTTTGGCTTACCATTAATCTTCACATAATTTCCAGTATTGTTGTAATTAAAATTTTTTAAAAATAAATACTCATTAAATTATATTGAAAGATGGAGTCCAATCTTGGGGCATATAGGAGAATTCACATATGTTTGAGTGTGTTTATATGTGTGTCTCTGTCTATATTTATATATGTACATGTGTGTATGTATGTATACACACTTTTAAATATATGTAGACTTTTAAATACATATATACCTTAATATAATATATTTATATATATATATACGTGTGTGTGTGTACTTTTAAAGATTTACAAAAATTTGAGCAAGTACAATTTCCTGGAAACTGCCCTAATATACACGTTTGAACTGTGAAAATTTCTGAAGTAGTCTCAGTATGTCCTTTTGAATGACATCTTTATGTACTTATGTTTCAGTGAGATTCATTTGCCATCATAATTATTATTGTAATTATGTTTGAAAATTCATAGAAAACTGAAATTCATCTCATTACCTAACACAATGACTCATTCCAGAACAGTGCGATTACTTTATAAATTTTGCCGCAAAGGTGACACAGAGGCTTAGATACAACATCTTGTAGGAGTTTAGGAGTTCCCTGTTGGGTCTTCAGTTAACTTAATCATTCTCAGGATTGAAGCTCTTCTCTGCAAATCCCACTAGACTCTCTATCAAATATAATTTGTCATCTGAGTCATACTTAGGAATTTTCAGCAATATCCAACACAGCTGCAACAGCTTTTCAAACAGAGCCAATTCTGTCTGCAGATAAAAAGAAGGCCCAAGTTACCATCTACAGATAGAAGCATTAGATAGGCCAAAGCCAAACTCACTGGATTTGCGCGTTTCAAATGGAGACTGACTTTAACTTCTATCAATATTTTTATATTCAGATATTCAATGTGGGGGGTGTCCAGATTTAGGGTCTTTTAATCCAAATAACTCTTTAGGACAAAGAAATTTAGAGCCATCTCCCTCCCTTTCCCAAAATAAATGAAAATGCAGCCTTTCCATGTTTAACTATTGTGATTATTACTTTATGCAACTAACCTGTCTTAGGTTAGTATTATTATTCATGTAAAAAAATATTGTCTTAATTGTCTGAAGAGTTTATTTTTGTCTGTACATTAAATCAAGTTTAAGAAAGCTCTGCATTTAGGTCTTTATTGATCTAAGAAACACCAACATTGAATTCTTGGTGGGAGCACCTGGATGGCTCAGTTGGCCAAACAGCTGACTTCTGCTCAGGTCACCATCGTGGGGTCCTGCGATGGAGCCTGGCGTCAGACCTCCTCAGGCTCTGCACTCAGTGGGGAGTCTGCCTCTCCCTCTGTCTCTGCCCATCCCCCCACTCATGCACACTCTCTCTCCCTCAAATAAATTAATAAATAAAATCTTAAAAAAAAAGTCTTGGTGGAAGGGGGCTGTGGCAAATGGGCTCCTTTTGTTTCCAAGGATCCAACTGTCACCACCTGGATCTTTGCCTTCAGGTGTCAATGTCCCTTTTAATAGCTTTGCTTTACATTTATATTTATTTATAAATTTATTTTATTCTCCTTATAGGTCATTCTTGTTTTTTACCTCACCCTCTTCTTCCCTTGAATGCAATAGGTATTGGGAAATGTGGGAAAAAAATTATAGGATTGGAATGGAGTATTTAAAATATTAGACATTCTCTTTCTTGCCATCTTGGGGCCAATGGAGGCCTGCTGGGATTGGGATTTCTAAAATGCAGGTGTGTCTGGAAAAGTGTGGTCTGACACCATTTTTTCTGGCTTCAGTAGAGGCTCCATATCCATAGCTCCTCTTAAAATTGAAGGTGCTTATGCTTGAGATAAAACTGAATTCTGTTTGGGCAGAAATGTTCTTAGGCATACAAAGGACACACAGTGACTTCTGGTGTCCAACCAAACAAAACCAACGTAATCTGGGGAGAGGTGCCAGTGGAAATGGGGGCATAGTTCATGCCAAATTCTGAAGCAATCTTCCTGCTAAGGCCATTGGACACAGAATCTGTATGATGGTGCATCTCTTAAGGATTTAAACTTATTGAAAATAATAAATAAAAGTATGGAAAGAATAGTAGGTATTTAATAATACAGACATTTCTTCAAATTTATAGGACCCACACTGAGAATTCACTTCTACCCTTCACCATTTTACAGATGTTAGATACATTTCATGATGTGATTAAGTCAAAACATCTGACTAATGAAAATAACCACTCCAAGTAGAAAGTTTCCACATAAAAATTATGCCATCTTGATTATGCAAAGTACTAATCTTTGGATGATGATATTTAATAGATTAGTCTTACTTTATTCATATTCTTTCATGTCCATCCACCCTTTCCATTTCCCATCCCCTCCCCAATAAGAGGCTAAACACTCTTAGATAATTTCTGATATGCAATTCATCTTGATTTAGGCACTACCTTCTTAAACTGAATAGCTCTCTTTTCTAATATCTAACCTATATTTATGTTTCCATGCTTTTCCTTGTGTTGCCTTTCTGTCTGAAATGATCTTTTCTTTACCTATAAATGCATCTCTATATGATCTTTCTCTACCACATTTTTAAGACTCAACCCATAGATCACCTAATGTGGGACATCTCTCTGATATTACCTGTCAAAATAGTTTCCTCTTCCTCTAACTTTCCTTACCTTTCCCATGGCTCATACTTTCTTTTGACTTATAGCTTTTTGTCTCTCGTATGAAACAGAAAGCTTCTCTAGGATAAGATTTAGGTTTATTCATCTTTTTATGCCCCATAGTAGTTATAGATCTTAATATTATTTAATTAATTAATTGTCAGTGATTAATAAATGTCAGTGGCATGTGACTCAAGATCTACAAAATATGTATGAAGTAACCTACTTCCTTTGTGTTCTTTTAGAATATGTAATTTTTAATAAGTTAATAACTTCCAGTATTTCTATCACTCTGAAAGAAGAAAGGTCACTCTTTCCAGCAAAGGAAGTCTTCGGATTTATAATGGATTTTTAAAACTTCCAGATGTTATGAATTTATTTCCAGAATAAGAAAAAATAAACAATAGAAGTGGTTAGCAAACAAATTGAAAGCAGCCAAACTCTGTGTTTACCACAAGTATCACAAGTAAGAGACAGAGCACTAAAAAAAAAAAAAAAGGTAATTTATACATTTTTACTTCTCTTCACTCAATTTTCTTGCAATTGCAATTTTAAAAAAGGGGAAAACAGTGTAAAATATCAAATCAAAATACTGAAATTTTCCTTCTTTTCTCCAAACACAAATGCTCCACACATAATGTAAGACAACTGTTTAATGCTTTGTTTTATATCATTTGCTCTATTGGTTTAAATGCCATGGGACAGCATGGAAGACTGTCCGGTTAGCTGGGTAGGCCGAAGAACCTAAAGAAGTGAGAGAATGGTATTCTCCAGAGGTCCTTTGTTTGTTGAAACTGGAATCCAGTTTTTGGTTGCAAGGGGTAAAGTTAGCTCCAAAGTGGGAGGCTTCTTTGACCTAGATACAGCATCAGGATTGTATCACTCTTGATTGGTGTGAGCTCAAGCAGTCACTCCTAAAACTTCAGTTAGGGTGTGACAGGCAACGGGAAGCCAACAGCTAAAGGTTAGGAGCTGGAGGCAGTATGTGATCAAACTGGGTAGGATTGTGTGAAAATTGCGTGATTCTCCCCATCTCCCAAGTTGAAGTGGTTTATTTTATGCTGGGGAAAGGAAGAAAAAAAAAGAAAGAAATATGTTTGCTAGTTATGATGACTAGCTAATTAAGAAGAAATCCATAGCTAAAGTAAAACTCTTGGATTATTTTTGAATGCCAAAGAGTTATTATTTCCTATTCAAAATATAATCAAGAACGGATGGACTCTTTGAAATCATGTAGATTGGGGGGGAGGGAATGGGAGAGGATGCATCTTGGGAGATTTCACTGAAATTAACATAATGTTGAAAAATGGTAATTTTGTATCTGTTCTTTTGCTATAGCAAACAACAGAGCAAAATATGGCCAGACAGTCAACTGGGACAGCATGACACACCACTGGAAAAAATGATGTCAAGTGCAAAATTACAAGAAAAGTAAAATCATTGTGGAAGCCACGTTAGCATACCCTGCTCAAAATTATATCTGATTCTCTAGACACTGCTTTTGGAAGATTCCCCAAACAAAAGCAGAGAAATTACATAAATGGTTTTCCAGGCCAACCTTTCTGATTTAGTGTGCTGTAAGATGCTTGCAGTGTTTCTCCAAGTAGGGGATCCAGGAAAATTTCTAGGGGCTGTGGATTTTGGAACCTCACCAAATTGTTAATGATGCAGTCAATACTAGTTAGCAAAATCCTTCCTCGCTGTTCTCAACTGAACTGGAAGAAACAATAGCAGGCCATGACAGCCACCTCAAGCACCTCTGTGTACCCATCATGGTGTTAGCTTTCCCGCTTGCTGTTCTTAGCACCACGTTGGTGCCCTTAAATTTTCTTCTCCTTGGCTAAAAAAAGATAAAGGTAACACTTTGCATTTTCTCTCTTCAACGGCTGATAATTGAGGTGAAATGGGCATCAAAAGTTTGGGGTAAAGAAATCGTAAGACACAGGGTTTTAAGGTACTGAGAAAGAATGCCCAGGTATGGGCCATCTTGAATGGCCACATTCCCAAACTGCTTAATTTCTTGTCTGGTATTTATTTGTTTATTTTATTTTTTAGTATATGTGCTGCCGAAGTGAGCACTTGTTTATTTATTTATTATGGTCATTTACTTGATCACTCGTGGTTGTCATTTTAACTTCCTGCAAGACTAAGCTTCACGCACAAAGGGTGGTGCCTATTCTGGTGATCAACTTTTCTCTACTAACTAGCACCCAACCTCAAAGACCAAGTGCTCACTAGAGGCTTGTCAGCTGGTGAGACGCTGAGAATCCAGGCCACTAAGAATACAGATACTAAGCTCTTGGGTGATTTCATGGTTTTCCAGTCTAATTTATGACACTTAAATTTAAATTGAAGACCTCCTTGTTCTCAGTCTTGAAAAGTGGGTTTTATGAGAAAATCATCACTTTAGAATAAAAGTATCCATCAGGTGACATTTTTCTTCATTTCTTTTTTTTTAATCCCAAATACAATCCCTGCCAAATGAAAGAAATGCAAGGAAACTCAAATAATTTGCCTGCAACAAGTTTATTAACATTTTCCCAAAGCCTATCTTATTTGAACTGTTTATTTTGGATCACTATCCAACAGATAACTTTTTTTTTAAAGTCTTGCAAGAAAAAGATTGATCTGTTAATGCTAGTTTGCATACATAAAGGCAAGGAATGGGGTTGAGTGAAGAAGAGGAAGAGAGTCTCCCTCAATTAAAATATTCTCAGAAATTGTGATTATGCATTTAAGCACTCAGCCCTAAAAAGTGTTAGGCAGAGAGCTTCAGTCATATCATAATAAAATCTGAAAAATAGGAAATACCTTATACCTGGTGCAGCTCCTGGCAGGTACAGGGCTTAGTAAACATCCATTTAATGAGTGAATTATGAAGTGGGTTTACAGGTTTTCATTTTATTAGTATGAAGATGGATATTGCCATGGAAAAATAATTGTGGGTGATTGTCCATAATTAAAACAATAAACAAAGTCTTTCTTAATAACAGCAAGAACAACAATAAATAACAATTCTTATATATGTGTTTAATATAATATATTTAAAATATAATATATAGGGGCTCCTGGATGACTCAGTGGGTTAAGCACCTGCCTCCAGCTCCGGTGATGATCTCAGGGTCTGGGCCCGAGCCCCGCATCCAGCTCCCTGCTCAGTGGGGAGCCTATTCCTCCCTCTTCCTCTGCCCTTCCCCCTCCACCTGTTGTCTCTCTCATATAAATAAATAATATCTTAAAAAATATATAATATATAAAAAACTATATACATGTTTCACTTAATCCTCACCACTACCCTATGTGCATATACTTTTATACTGTTTCACAAGCGAATACTATGACCTGCCAAAGATCACATGGTTTGTGAATGGCAGAGCCTAGAGTCAGACCCAGGAAGTCAGGTTCTAGAATGTATTCTTTTAATCTCCATATATTATGTTGAGTTTCATAGCATTAAATTCTTTTAAACAGATCAGAAACTTTATATGCAAATGATCATTTTAATCTTCAATGAAATATTTGGCATAGCTATATTTCAGGGTTTTTTCCTCAACTGCATACTTGTTCAAAATACATTGAATGTTTCCATTGGCAGAACCATTAAAGGTCGTCTTAAATATTTTAGACTACTGAAAACAATTTCCTTCAATTTCTTTTTCTCTCTTTTTAAAGATTTTATTGATTTGAGAGACAATGAGAGAGAGAGAGCGAGAGCGCGAGAAGGGGAGGGTCAGAGGGAGAAGCAGGCTCCCCACTGAGCAGAGAGCCTGATGCGGGACTCAATCCCAGGACTCCAGGATCATGACCCGAGCCAAAGCCAGTCGCCCAACCAACTGAGCCACGCAGGCTCCCCAATTTGCTTCAATTTCTGATGAATAAATGGGAGTAAACAAGTTAAGTGAAATTGAATCAAAAAACAAAATGTGGGGGTGCCTGGGTGGCTCAGTGGATTAAAGCCTCTGCCTTCAGCTCAGGTCATGATCCTGGGTCCTGGGATCAAGCCCCGCATCGGGCGTTCTGCTCAGCGGGGAGCCTGCTTCCCCCCTCTTTCTCTCTGTCTGACTCTCTGCCTACTTGTGATCTGTCTGTCAAATGAATAAATAAAATCTTCTAAAAAAAATGTGAACGTAAGATAATATTTCCAGTTATCATGCATGTCTCACAAAATGATTCCAAAGGTAATTCCATGGAATAGATTCAAAAGTGCATTGTTTTTTTTTAAATAATGGGAGGATATGGGTCAAAGATGTATCCTTTCTGTTGTGTTAGTAAAAAGAAAAGAATAAAAAGGATTAAAAAAAATAACAGTACTCAGGGGAATTTAAAAGTCCATGTAAGAGTCCTTTAAATCTAGTGCCTCGAATTGAGATGGTGGGAATATACTTTGGAATGTGGAGGTCTGTCAGATGAGTAGTCTGTCTGTGAGCAGAACCTCAGTCCTCTACTAAATTATATATTTTTAATCCTATTTTTGTTTTTCTCAGAATCTGTTAGGACTGTCCAAGTTTTATTGTAGTCAGTATTAAGCTGGGATTAGCCAAGCAAAACCAGAAAGTGAAAAATCAGGCTTTCCCTCCCCTCAGGCCCTGTCCACGTTGTAAACTGTACAAGATGATCCCATCCCAAAGGCACAGAAATGAACACAGTTTCCAACAAAACTTACATATGTGGCAGGAGCTGTCCCGAAATGACACACTGAGACAAATATTTCCAAAGGATCATAGGTTTTTCTTTACAACAGTATTTGCTAGACTTTTCCAACATTTCTCAACTTGACCTTCTCTTTATCATTTTCTCTCTTTGTCATTCTTTTCAAAACAGTTTGGTTAATTTTCAGTTTCTTCAAAGAAAATTCTTCCTTCAGAAAAATGCTCATTTTGATGTTCGTGGGTTTTTTTAGTGAGAAGAAGTAACTGGGAGACAGCTGTGTGTCGACAGTTACCAAGCAACTAACCGAATTCCAATTTTTATTTTTTCTCATTTTTATACTTTAATCATTTGGCAGATTTGCCATTTCCTCTCAGCCTATAGATATGGATTTTCAAGGACATTGTTAACTTTCTACATGTTTTCTACATTGTTAACCTTTCTACAGCTCATGCAAGCATCTCTAGGTGGACAGTGGCATCTAACCGGTGGTTCTGGCAGTTTCCATTTCTTAATTAATTTTGATACTCAGATACCTATTGTGTGCAAGGAACTTCACTGCTTGTAGGGTAAAAACAGAAAAGTAATGTACAACCCGGCCTTAAAGAGGTGATAATCTAATATTGAAAAAATCATTCAGTCACTCAGCCTAAATTCATTTATGAAATTATAAAGTTAAACACAATTTGACTGAAGTTTATTCTGGCTTAAACATTCAATGGTTTCCTTTAAAAAAAAAGAGTCATATGGTGTGCTTTTTTCCCCCCAACTTAAAAGAATTTCAATTATTTATTCAAATTTGCTCCTTTCTATTATGTTTTATATTTATTGACAAGTTTTCCAAATAGCTCCCACAGAAACAGATCTGTTCTCTGGATTTAACAGAACATGATCCTTTTTCCTATAGCACATTATTGTAAACTATACGTAAAGAGAACCAAACAGGTTTTGGGGCACCTGGCTGGCTTGGTTGGAAGAGCGCGGGAGTCTTTATCTTGAGGTCTTGAGTTCAAGCCTCTCATTGGGTGTAGAGATTACTATAAAAAACAAATAAACTTTAAAAAGAGAGAGAGAACCAACGTGTGTGTGTGTGTGTGTGTGTGTGTGTGTGTGTGTGTTTTAAACAGCTCATGAAGTGTTTTCTCAGCTGTTAAGTTATTTGAACTCTCTCTGGAGCTGATATATGGATGTTTTTCACTTAAAGAAATTTTTGTACTTTAATAGAGAGAATTATACATAACTCTAGAATAATCCCTACTGTTATTATTTACATTTATTATTCTTCAGTTCACTTCTGTTTTGAGTAGCCTGACTGATGTTTTAATTTCAAGTGGGATGCTTCAGAATGAGACAGTAAAGCTTGGACTCTCCCACTAACGGTAGGGGACATCTGCTTTTTTCCATTGTGTGCAGTTCAGTGAATAAGCCTAGAAAAGAGAAGAAAGAAGCTTACTTTCTCATTCTATCCATACTGATTCTTATACTAAGAGATCAAAGAAATTCACATCAAAAGATGTAAGGTTTTTAAAAATAGTATCAACGACTTAATAAATATTGGCACTGCTATTGGGCATGATTCGGAGGTGGGCTTGTTCGTCTCTTCGTGACGGCTTTGCTGAGCTATGGCAGGCAGAGTCTTCATCTGGCTGTCACATGGGTTTATTTTTCAATCCTAGTAATTGAGTCTGATTCATATTGTCCTATAGAAGGCTTATGGTTTTGCATGCATGCATTCTTCAAGCATTTCTAATCAAATGATTCACTCTGGCTTGAGAAAGCACTGACAATAATGTAACCCTTATTTTTGTAGACAAGAGTGAAAATGCTTAAAAATGACAGGACATAAATCTCTTAATGCCTTCGGATTAAATAGTTCTACCTGTTTGGGGCTAATTTAGAGACACTGGTTCTCTTACTGACACTACAGAATTCATGTCGGTGAATTTTGGCAAAGTCTCTCACACTGTACTTTGTCATGGACATGAAGACATCTTCATGGGATGGTATGAAACGGAAGGTATGAAAGAAGTTTAATTAATATGCCTATAAAATAATGACTAATGGCATAGCAGATATTCTTATCAAATGTGTAGGTGATCCAGAGCTCCATATTGCAGGATAGCATTAGGATTAAAATAAAAATCTTGGAGTATAGTGATGGGGGACTGAAATCAACATGATAGAGTTGTGTAAGAGAGTAATGTAAAGGTGTAAGAGAGTAATGTAAAGGCATCCATTAAAAACTGGTTGAATGAGAATGTAGTGAAGAGAAATATGGCTATGGAGTAGGAGTTGACATGGAGAAAGAAAAAGCTGGTAGGTTTCAGTTGATTCTACCACAGAGATACGGCTGTTGAACTGGCCCACGCCCTCACTCGTGAATTAAACATATATTTACCAAGTGCCTGTTATGTGCTGAGAATTGTGCTGGGTACAGGGCTTGGTGACGAAGCAGACTTTATCCCTCCCTATCTTTAGGAAGTCCACAGTCTGGTCTAGAGGAATGAGACGAAACAATTTCAACTCCGAGTGAAAAATGCTACGATAAAGGTGGTACCAGAACATTTGAAGGGCACATGATTCCCTCTCTAGCTCTCAAGACGGGTTTTCCAGAAGTGATGTAGCAAATGACACCCTATATTTCCCACAAGTATCACACAAAGGTGTTCATCCAGTCCCACGCAGATCCCAACCTTGGCCTGTTCTATAATGATCTTGCTATTCTTCTCCCT
Organism: Mellivora capensis; assembly: GCA_004024625.1. Lineage (NCBI taxonomy): Eukaryota > Metazoa > Chordata > Mammalia > Carnivora > Mustelidae > Mellivora > Mellivora capensis. The sequence goes on along the minus strand of PISX010002688.1, from coordinate 78,559 downwards.
GCCCTACACTATCTGGAGAAGATTGAACATGGTACCATTTCTAACTTCTTCAACCAGCCGCAGTTTCATAAATGTGAAATCAGACAATGATAGATTCTAAGAATCAAAGAGCTTACATAATACTTCTCTCTCCTTGATAATAAACAGAGTTGCATTCAGGTTGTATACCCCAATAGCCTGTTTAGGAGAGACAGTAGAAAAGATAGGTAGATAGAAGAAATCTAAAAGGCAGGCCTATTTTTCTTTCTCATTTTCCAGATCGTAATCTGAATATCATCAAAGCATTCAGAGTTGTAGCAAACAAATCCCACGAAAGCCTTTGGTCCCTGAGCGAGTGCTATTCCATGGTACTGTCCATAATGTTTACCAGTATGAGAAGGATGTTACATATTATATTTTTTAAAGGAGTTAGGTAATCCCGTAATGCATTTGAGAAATGAATTCTATCTAAAGAGTTCTATCTAATTGTCTTTTTTAGAGTGACCAAGATACCCTTCCTCCCGAGATTGCCATTCTCCTCCTCCTTCTTCTGTGTTCATTCTGTGGCTTTAACCGCCAGCATTTAGGGATGTACACCAGACATACTCCTGTCTTAAGGTTTTTCCACTTGCTGGTCCCTCCACCTGGATCACTCCTTCCAGCATCGCCACGGTTTTCTCCCTCATCTTCTGCAGAGCTTTGTTCCAGTTTCCCTGCAGGGAGTACCTCTTCGATGATGTCATTTAGAATCTCACCACTTACCAGCTCTCCGCCTTCTTTTTCCTGCATTGTTTTTTTCCTCACCCCTTACCATCCTCTGATCGAGTGGTGAGAAAATATATCCTCTGGTATATATTTTATTTATTTTTCTGTTATCGTCCTTACAGCTGGATTTGAAGTTCTGCGAAGACAAGGACTTCTGTTTTATTTCTCGCAGTACCAACACCTAATACTCAAATGCCAAGTCGTGGACATGACAGGTCCTCAAGAAATATTTGTAAAATCAGTGAATGAATGAATAAATAAGCCCTACCCGTTTACGTCACCTCTGACCTCTTTTCTGAGGGCCGTGCATGTCTGCCCTAGAGACAGTCCTGCAGTCCGTCTCCTGCCTGGATTTAGGTCACACCCTCCTAGTTTCCAGTCCTATTTCCCTCCTTTCTTCTTTTTATATTTATTCTCACACCATCTCTTGAGAAATTATTCTAAAATCCAAGTTGAATCTCGCCTTTCCCTGGTGTAGAGTTTGCCTATGGCATTTCACCACTCTTAGAAGAAAAACCCACCTTAGCTTTTCCTTAGAAGAATCACCTTAGCTTTCCTTGTCTCCCCCCTGACCCCGTGTCTTCGCGTGCTGCACTGGCCTTTACTGACCACTGAAACTGAGTTCCTCACACTCACCTTCTTTACCTCAGACCTTCGCAGCCCACCGTCTGCTTCACACACGCTTCTCACAACCCACGTGATCAGACTAACCCCTCCGTTCTTCTTTGTCCGAGGGCCTACTCTGGGAAGCTTTCCCTGAAACACAGAAAGGTTCGCTTTCCTGATAAGTATCTACTTGGTGCTTGCATTTTCTCCAAGTGGTCTTCACTGTGTCCTCTACTGGGGTCTGAGAGTGCCAGGAAGGCAGTCCTCTCGCTTATTGTGCTCACACCCACGTCCCTGGAGCTTAGTTGGCATGGTGTCTGGCTTCTGGTAGGCGTTTGATATTTGTTGAAAATAAAAAGGTTGAAGAGAGAGTAAGATTGAATGAATGGGTGAGGCAGAGGGACAGTTGGACTTTACTCTGCATTTAAAAGAAGGTGAGCTTTGATTACCCATGGTGATAAATTTTCTTATCTTAAAGGTTCTTTAATTAGATAATAAAAACACATCTAAAATTCAGTGGAAAACATTTCAATAATTATCTTCAAGGTACTTGAAGATAAGAGGTAATCTTTGTGAATATACACAGATGTTTGCTCAATAAACTTACTATACTTCAGGGAGAGCATTCGAGATGCCTAGTGTTCCCTATGAGACCGAGTGACTCCATGGAGAGAAATGAATGAAAGAACATCAGAAATCATCTCAATATGATGGGTTTTTAATAAAGTAATGCTAAAGTAGCTGTATTTATTATTTACATTTTCTTCAAAATTGCTATTAAAATGGCTACATCTTCAGTAAACATCAACCCTTGGCAATCAAGTTTCACAGATTATTAGTCATTGTGTTAAATACGTGTTCTCAATTGTTGTAAAACTACCTATCCAGAGCTTTCTGGGATCCACAATACTTCTAATATTTCTGGATTTCCAAAAAACCCCAATGATCAGCTTCCCTCTCATTTCCCCCAACTTTGATCAATTTTTTATCTGTTCTTATCTTTTAAGGACTTAGAGACAAGTATTTTCAAATTATCAACCTACCTAGACCTGGCAGCTGTGCTGAAGGTAAGGCTGGGTGAACCCTTACAGATTCATAGCTGGACTTAGAGGTTTTTTGTTTGTCACTCCTCCCAGATCTGCAACAATAACCATTCTGAAACAAAGTTGGAAATGTAGGTGAAGAAAAAGGGTGGGAACATTCTGACTTGGGACTGCTGCCAAGACCATGCAGATTGATTTTTCCTTGCCAAAATATTATTGCCATTTTTCAGAACTCTGCTAAGGATTTGGAATCATCTCTTTGCTGAGTCTGCCACATGTTACAATTCTCCTCAGACCATGAGCTAATGTTGCAGAGTAGAGCATCTGGTGTCATTAGAGAACTTGACTCGATCTTGATGCTTACGAGGATGCTGATGAGGAACTTCTCTGTATTATTAAATAGAACTGTCACTTTCATACCAAAGTGGCAAAATTATATTCACACTAACAAAACAAAACAACATTAACTACAAAATTTAAAAGAATTTACATAGGAATATCTTATTACTTATTTGTTTTATTGTGTCTTGAATTTTTTGGTCATAGTCAAAATATTCCTAACTCACATTTTAGTATAATGTTTTTTTTTAAGTGCTGCTTACATAAGGTATCTATGACTGTAGCAATTGTCTCCTATCTGAATAAAAGAGCAAAATGTGGGAGACAGGACTTACATTATGAAATGTTACTATAAGAAAATAAAATTTTATCAAATTTTAATATTTAAAGCCAAATATCTAATATTATGTTGCTGCTGTTAGATCGTAATCCTATAAGTGTTTTTCTATCGTTTTTGCAATTATTAAGATGATCTGATGGGGCACCTGGGTGGCTCAGTCGTTAAGCATCTGCCTTCTGCTCGGGTCATGATCTCAGAATCCTGGGTTGGAGCCCCACATCGGGCTCCCTGCTCAGCGGGAAGCCTGCTTCTCTCTCTCCCCCTCCCCCAGCTTGTGTTCCCTCTCTCACTGTCTCTCTCTCCTCAAATAAACAAATTTTTTTAAAAAGATGATCTGATAATATGTTAGATATTAATTCACCATGTAATTACCAATTTACTGCAATGTAATTTTTAGACTTATATGATCAGTAAGTCTTGATATGTTAAAGTGAAATCTGAGAAGTGAGAGGAAAGAATGTGAAATTAATATATGACATAAATTGGAAAAGGAACTGATTAGAGTGCGATTTTGAGATGGAAAAAGTATTTGAGCAAGTCTGTGAAGTAGGAGCCAGAGTGCTGGATGGTTTAGGAGTGGAAGTGAAGACAGGAGGAAGAGATATAAGGAAACAGGTAGTTGGATAGATTTGATTTTATCATACACCTGGAATTTTATTATGATCATTGAATCTCTATTCATTCTTTAGTTAATAAATAATCCTGTATAGTGAGTACACTTCCCACCAAAACTCAAATGAAGAATATGGAAAAAAAAAAAAAGTTGTCGGTTAAGTTCAGGCTTTTCTTTATATCTAGTCAAAGTCATACCACTGGGAAGAACATGGACATATTGCATTTAATATAACATATACATTAACTTATTTTTTTCAAAATATAACTTATTCATGTGCCTCATATGTTATTGCAGGGCAAAGAAAATAATGGCTTATACATAAACATTATACGTGGCATCATTTACTTTCTTTCTTTTCTTTTTTCTTCTGAATTATGGTTCCTGAGCAATTATGATTCCTGAGCAAGAGAATTGGAAAATAACACAACCTGCTTGTACTTGGAATAGATGAATTTTCAGAAGTTAATGCATTCCCTATGAGATTTTATATTTATTGTACTCTCATTTTGATGAGAAGGACACACCCACATGCACACATATGTATACTTTGGATAAGAGGAGCAACAATTTTATAATCAAGTAGTGCCAAACAATAGTGCCTGTATTTATATTTACAGCTTTTTGTCTCCAAATAAAACTATTGTAATTGAGTTGAGAACACTGGAAAAGGCAGAAGTCAAATTATTGATTAATATAAATGGTGAATTTTCTCCAAGTTCAAATGCTGTCATGGCTTGATTTGTAAATCACAGCGTCACAGTAGTTTGAAAAGATAAACATGGTAGGAAAACTTGAGGGGAGAATTAAATAGAAGACATAAGAAGGAGAGAGTGGCAATTTCTTGAGCATACCCTCTTACGTAGCTTTGACATTTGAAAGCATGTAACATTCTACCTATTTTTAGATATAAATTAAAATCACTGGTAAATCAAAAACTGAAAGAACATGTGAACGAATGCTGTAATTGTAATTCCATTGGCTACAATAAAGGCACGATAGAGAAAGTAAGTGAAATAACAAACGAATCAAAGTAACTTATGAACATAGCATTTACATACCCTTAATCTTGAGCAAAGCAACATACGAAGCGTCATAGACAAATCCCGAGGTGTTTGTAATAGGTTTGTTGTTGGTACTAGTGTAGGTAAAACATTCTGAAACTATTTTAGATGCATTAAATAGTTGAATAAATGGGTAAATGTTTTAATGTTGGGAACCAGAGGTTTCACTATGGAAAAACAATAGATACTGAGTGGGAAAGGCCAATATAAGCCTTTAGGCTTATAGGGATAGCTCAGAATTCGATGTACTAGTGTAAACTTATGTTTTCTTAAATATGTTTATTAGTGTGCATGTGTGTGCATGTTTATGTACACACATACATATGTATGTGGATATCTATAGCTCAGATAAGTATATGTATATGTGTGTATGTATATGCATATTTTTCTTAGTTCTGTCCAAGGAAAGATCAAGAAGAAATGAAACCCCAGTAGCAACGAACCCACCTAATGCTTACAACTTCTTCTCTGTTACCACTCTTCCTAAGACGAACAAAGGCACCTTAAAGAATCTGATAACAGGGCTGGGCATGTTAGCAGCCTGGACATAACAGCTGGTCATAACGGCCCTCATGCTTCCTGTTATGCCAGAAAATAAGGAACTACTAAAAAAAGAGTGACAGGAGCTTGTCATAAGGAAACAACTGCTAGTTTGAAGGGGCACTTACTGGCCAAATCTGGGACAATTTTAGCAGCAAATTAACTATACATCTTAATGAATTATAATCCACTGAATTAATGGGAATTTGTGAGTTCTTATTGATAATAAATGGAGAAATGAATAATTAAAGAAAGGAGATCTCTTCCTTATAGTAAATACAGATAACTGATCAATGTGGAGGAACTGTTAAAGTTAGGAAATAATCATTTGGTAAACAGTATGTTCTACTTAGAATTAGGCAAAACAAAACTAATGTATGACAAATTCAGAAAGAATTTTTTATTAGTAGTAGGATATTTTCATTGTCTTACAGTGTCTCCCCATAGACTAATTATTAATTTCAAGGGAGGAAAAACTCAAAATTATACAGTGGGGATTTCAGCACTATTCTAATGAGGTGATCAAAATTGACGTCATCAGGGGCACCTGGGTGGCTCAGTGGGTTAAGCTGCTGAGCAGAAGCTCAGGTCATGATCTCAGGGTCCTGGGATCGAGTCGGGCTCTTTGCTCGGCGGGGAGCCTGCTTCTCTCTCTCTCTGCCTACTTGTGATCTTTCTCTGTCAAGTAAATAAGTAAAATCTTTTTAAAAAATTTGACATCACCATTGAAGGACAGATGGATACGATAGGTTTCCAGATGTGATAACTTAGAAAAATACAGCATAGCTCTTCAGTATTCTAGCTGAGACTACATAACAACTACCTACTTATGAGAAAACATTAGATAAACATAAGAGAGGAACATGTGACTTAAAAAGGGGGTCTTTATTCTTCAAAACATCAATGTCATAAAAGATAGACTATTGGAGATGTTCAAGATCAAAGGAAACTAAGGAGAGGTGGCAGATAGCACAATACCTGGCACTAGACTGGATACTCTAATAGAGGGGGAAAATGGTGGAAAAGACATTATTAGAACAACTGGAGTATTGGAACAATTGGAGCAGTGATGCTAAAATAGATATAAGTATTAGATCAATGTAAATTATAAAGTTGATAACTGTACTGTGACTACATAAGAGAACGTCTTTATTTTTCATATTCAGGGACAAAGGGCTAATAATTTATTCTTACACGGTTATGTGTATATATAAATTTACCCCTAAGATCTGCAAGAAGGCAAGAATATTCACTCTCACCACTTCTATTCATCATGGTATGAGAGGTTTGAGATAGGCGAGTAAGGTAAGAAAAATAAATGAAAGTCATCCAGATTGGAAAATAAAAAAGTGGACTATTAAGTGAAGTTAACACATTGCAGAACAGCAGGTGAACATACCAAAATTAATTTTATTGTATATACTAGCAGCATAAAATTGGGAATTTAAATTTAAATAAATACCATTTATAATAGCATTAAAAGATAAGAGACTTAACAAATCTGAAAAATATATACAAGGCCTATATGCTGAAAATTTTAAAACTCTGATGAAAGATTTCAAAGGAAATTTAAATAAATGGAGAGATATACTTCATTTATGAAATGGGACACAAAATAATGTTAAGATGTCAAATTGGACTATAAATTTTATGCAGTCTCAGTCAAAATATTTTTTTTTTTGTAGAAATTGTCAAGCTCATTCTAAGGTTCATATAGAAATACAAATCACCCAAGGGGCACCTGGGTGGCTCAATCAGTTAAGTGACCAATTTTTTGTTTTCACTCGGATCATCATCTCAGGGTCATGATATCCGGGCCATGAGATTGAGCCCCAAGTCAGGTTCCATGCCTAGCGTGGAGTCTGCTTGAGATCCTCTCTTTCTCTGCTCCTCTCCCGCTTGTACATGCATGTGTGCTTTCTTTCTCTCTGAAATAAATAAATAAATCTTAAAAAAAAGAAGAAGAAATATAAATCCCCCAGAGTAGACAAAAGCAACTTGAAAAAGAAGAATAAAGTTGGACGATTAATATTATCTGACTTTAGGACTTGTAAATTAGAGTAGTCGATATGGTGTTATCATAGTGTAAGGATAAACAAATTGACAGAACATAATAGAAGTTACAGAAGTAGACATACACATATATAGTCAACTGATGTAGAAAAAAGATGCAAAGTCAATTCCATGGAGAAAAAAATAGAATTCTTACACTGTGCTAGAATAATTGAGTATCCATTTATTTTTAAAAAATCTTGATAAAGAAAGTCTGTGCCATAGAAGCAGAGAGCAGGAAATGAAGCCAACCTGAGTTCTTGAAGGAAATGGATGCAAATAAAGGGGTGATAAATTAGAAATCGCGTTTTATTCTTCTTTGGTTTCTGAATTCTTTTAGATAAAATTTTACCTCCTTTGAGAAGCTCTATATGTATCTACATATCACACCCGCAAGCTCAGCCTGATCAATAGTAAAGATGTACTTTATTTTTTGAAAGCAACTGTATTGAGGTGTATTGATACACAAAGCACTGTCCATATTCAAAGTACACAATTTGGGCAAAGATAGTGGAGGAGGAGGGGACCCTATTTCAACTGGTCCCCTGAACTGAGCTGGATATCTACCAGACCACTCTGAACACCCACAAAATCAGCCTGAGATGTAAGAATATATGTCTGGATCACTAAAAACAGAAAATCTCTGGCAGCTGGTTTTGAGGTATGAAGTGGGAAGCCGTGATTCTGTGGGCAGATATTGGAAGATAAACAGGAGGGGGATGGAACCTCGGAGATCCTGCACTGCCAGAGTGCAAAAGTCTCCCACACTGGGGACCAGGCACAGACTTGCAGACTGGTAGTGGTGGGGAAAGGACTTTAGGGCAGCACCCAGACTGAAACCTGGAGCTGCAGGGGCAGGCATACCAACCAGGGGCAGCTGGTAGTTTTAGGAGCACAAAAGGCAGAGACATGCCTGGACCTGGAAGTGAGGGCTGGGGCTGCTGCTGTGGACACACAACCTAGGATGTTGCAGTCTTTAGAAGCACAGACAAAAATGGAGTCAGTGAGGCCTGGCAGGCTCTCCGGAGAGCAGACTGTGATCTCTGTTCTGAGACAGAGGTTTGGATATGGTCACTTCTGCTCTGACTCTCAGAAGAGAAGCAGAAAGCTTCCTGAGAACAAAAGCCCCCCCAAGCCAGTTTTCACTGAGCCCATCCCCCCAACTAAAGGATCAGCGCTAATCTGCCCAAATAGGGTTGCCTGAGTACAGTGCAGCAGACCCTCCCCCAGAGGACAGGCTGGAAGAACAAGAGGTCGACAAGTCTAAGGTCCCTATAAAACAGGTGCATCTTGCCTGGGTTATGGTCAATAATTTGGAATCTGTACATTTCCTCATCTACCCCTCAACAGAATGACTAAAAGGAGGAACCCCCGTCATAGGAAAGATTTAGAGACTGTGACCTCTGCCACAAAACTAATGGATATGGATACAAGCAAGATGTTGGAAATAGACTTCAAGGTAAGTTATGAGGACAATAGCTAAGATGGAGAAAACCATTAATGGCAACAGAGATTCTCTAAGGGCAGAAATGAGAGCTGATCTAGGAGAACTTAAAAATGCTGTCCATGAGATCCAATCTAATCTAGATACTCTCACAGCCAGAGTAAACAAGGCAATTGTTTGATCTAGAAGACAAACTGATAGAAAAGAAGGAACAGGAGGAGGCCTGGTACAAACACCTTAAAATCCAAGAAAACAGAATTAGAGAAATAAATGACAGGACACCTGGATGGCTCAGTCAGTTAGGCTGCCGTCTTTGGCTCAGGTCGTGATCCCTGGGTTCTGGAATCGAGTTCCACATCGGGCCCCTTGCTCAGCAGGGAGTCTGCTTCTCTCTCTGCCTCTGCCTGTCACTCTGTATGCTTATGGCCTCTCTCTCTGACAAATGAATAAAATCTTAAAAAGAAAAGAAAAGAAAGAAATGATGCCATGAAACGTTAGAATGTCAGAATTATTGGAATCTCTGAGGGAGTGGAGAGAGAGAAAGGACTAGAAGATATATTTGAGCAAATCGTAGCTGAGAACTTCCCCAATCTGAGGAAAGAAGCAAGCATTCTTGTCCCAGAGGCAGAGAGGACCCCCTCCCAAGATCAAGGAGAACAGACCAATGCTCTAGCATGTAATAGCAAAACTCGCAAATCTTAGAACCAAGAAAACCATCTTAAGGCAGTTAGGGAGAAGATATTCCTTAGATACAGAAGGAGGAACATCAGAATAATGTCAGACCTGTCCACAGAGACCTGGCAAGCCAGAAAGAGCTGGCAAGACATATTCAGTATATGAAATGAGAAGAACATGCAGCCAAGGATACTTTATCTGGCAAGGCTGTCATTTAGAATGGATGGAGAGATAAAGAGATTCCAGGACTGGCAGAAATTGAAAGAATATGTGACCACAAAGCCAGCACTACAAGAAATATTAAGGGGTTCTATAAAAGAGGAAAGACCCCAAGAGTAATATAGGACAAAAATTTACAGAGACAATCTATAGAAACAAGGACTTCACAGGCAACATGATGACAATAAAATTACATCTTTCAGTAATCACTCTCAACATGAATGGTCTAAATGATTCCATAAAATGGCACAGGGTTGCAGATTGGATAAAAAGAGAGGGCCATCCAGATGCTGTCTACAAGAGACTCATTTTGAACCTAAAGATACATCCAGACTGAAAGTGAAGGGAAGAAGATCTATCTTTCATGCCAATGAACCTTAAAAGAAAGCTGGGGTAGCAATTCTCATATCAGATAAATTAGATTTTAAGGTAAAAACTGTAGTTAGAGCTAAAGAAGGACACTATATCATTCTTAAAGGGTCTGTCCAACAAGAAGATCTAACAATTGTAAGTATCTATGTCCCCAACATGGAAGCAGCCAGTTGCACAAGCCAACTGATAACCAAAATAAGGAGACATATTTATAATAATGTGTTAATAGTAAGAGACTTCAACACTCCACTTTCAGCAATAGATAGATCATCTAAGCAGAAAATCAACAAAGAAACAAGAGCTTTGAATAACACACTTGATCAGATGGGCCTCATAGATATATACAGAATTCCACCCGATCAGATGGGCCTCATAGATATATACAGAATATTCCACCCTAAAACAACAGAATACTAATTCTTCTTGAGCGCACATGGAACTTTCTCCAGAATAGACCACATAATAGGTCACAAATCAGGTCTCAACGGATACCAAAAGATTGAGATTATTTCCTGCATATTCTCAGACCACAGTGCTTTGAAACTGGAACTCAATCACAAGAAAAAGAAATTCAAACACTTGGAAGCTAAAGACCATCCTGCTCAAGAATGTTTGGGTCAACCGGAAGAAGAAACAACTTAAAGAAGTCAAAGAAAAACTTAAAGAAGAACTTAAACAATTCATGGAAACCAATAAGAACGAAAACACATTTGTCCAAAGCCTATGGAGTATGACAAAGGCAGTCCTAAGGGGGAAATACATAGCCATCCAAGGCTCACTCAAAAAAAAAAAAAAAAAATCCCAAACTGGAGAATCAACAGCAAATTAAGCCTAACCTATGCACGAGAAGGGACATAATTAAGATTAGAGCAGAGATCAATAAATTAGAAACCTGAAATACAGTAGAATGCATCAATAAAACTAGAAGCTGGTTCTTTGAGAGAATTAAAAAGATCAAAAAACGAATGGCAAAACTTAACTAAAAGAAAAGAGAGAGGACCCAAATTAGTAAAATTATGAATGAAAGTGGATAAATCATGAGAAACACCAAGGAAATAGAAACAATTATCAGAAATTATTATCAACAACTATACGCTAATAAGTTAAGCAAACTGGAAGAAACAGATGCATTTCTGGAAACCCATAAACTACCAAGAGTGAAAGAGGAAGAAATTGATAACCTGAGTAGACCAATAACCAGTAACAAGATTGAAGCAGTGATCAAAAGCCTCCCAAAAAACAAGAGTCCAGGACCTGATGGATTCCCTGGGGAATTCTACCAAATATTCAAAGAAGAGATAATACCTATTTTACTGAAGCTGTTTTAAAAAATGGGATTAGAAGGAAAGCTTCCTGACTCATTTTATTAGGCCAGCATTACCTTGATCCCCAAACCAGGCAAAAAAACCATCAAAAAGGAGAATTTCAGACCAATATCCCTGATGAAAGTGGATGCCAAAATTATCAACAAGATCATAGCTAGTAGGATCCAACAGTGAATTAAAAAGATTATCCACCATGACCAAATGGGATTTATCCCTGGAATACAAGGGTGGTTTGTCATTTGTAAATCAATGTGATAGAACACATTAATAAGAGGAGAGGGAAGAGCCATTTGGTCCTCTCAATTGATGCAGAAAAGGCATTTGACAAAATACAGCATCCTTTCCTGATTAAAACTCTTCAGAGTACAGGGATAGAGGGGACATCCCTCAATTTAATAAAATCCATCTCAATGGGGAAAAGATGAGAGCATTTCCTTTAAGGTCAGGAACATGACAAGGATGCCCACTCTTGCCACTATTGTTTAACATAGTACTAGAAGTCTTAGCAACAACAATCAGAAAACAAAAAGAAATAAAATGTATTCAAATTGGCAAAGAAGAAGTTAAACTCTCTCTCTTCACAGATGACATGATACCTTATGTGGAAGACCCAAAAAGTCTCTACCTCCAAATTACTAGACCTTATACAGCAATTCAGTAATGTGGCAGGATATAAAATCAATGTACAGTAATCAGTTGCTTTCTTATATGCTAAGAATGTAACTGTAGAAAGAGAAATAGAGAATCAATTCCATCTACCACAGCACCAAAAACTATAAGATACCTTGGAATAAACCTACCCAAAGAGGTAAAAGATCTATACTCTAGGAACTACAGAACACTCATGAAAGAAATTGAAGAAGACACAAAAAGATGGAAAAACATTCCATGCTCATAGATTGGAAGAATAAACATTGTTAAAATGCCTATGCAGCCCAGAGCAGTCTATACTTTCAATGCCATCTCGATCAAAATACCAATGACATTTTTCACATTGCTGGAACAATCAATCCTAAAATTTGTATGGAACCAGAAAAGACCCCGAATTGCAAGGAAATGTTGAAGAAGAAAAACAAAGCTGGGGCATCATGTCTGATTTCAAGCTATACTACAAAGCTGTGATCACCAAGACAGCTTAGTACTGGCACAAAAGTGGACACATAGACCAATGGAACAAAATAGAGAGCCCAGATATGGACCTTCAACTTTATCATCAACTAATCTTTGATAAAGCAGGAAAAAATATCCAATGGAAAAAAGACAGTCTCTTCAATAAATGATGCTGGGGAAATTGGACAGCTATGTGTAGAAGAATGAAACTTGACCATTCTCTTACACCATAGACAAAGATAAACTCAAAATGGATGAAAGGGCTCAACGTGAAGCAGGAATCCATCAAAATCCTAGAGGAGAACATAGGCAGTAACCTCTTTAACATCAGCCACAGCAACTTCTTTCAAGAGATGCCTCCAAAGGCAAGGGAAACAAAAGTGAAAATGAACCTTTAGGACTTCATCAAGATAAAAAAGCTTCTGCACAGCAAAGGAAGCAGCCAACAAAACAAAGGGGCAACCCACAGAATGGGAGAAGTTATTTGCAAATGACACTACAGACAAAGGGCTGATATCCAATATCTATAAAGAACTTCTCAAACTCAATACCCAAAAAACAAGTCAAAAAACAGGCAGAAGACATGAACAGACACTTCTCAAAAGAAGATATATAAATGGTTAACAGACATGAAAAAATGTTCATCATCATTAGCCTATCAGGGAAATTCAAATCAAAACTATAGTGAGATACAACCTTACACCAGTTAGAATGGGAAAAACTGACAAGGCAAGAAACAACAAATATTGGAGAGGCTGTGCAGAAAGGGGAACTCCCTTACAGTGTTGGTGGGAATGCAAGTTGGTACCACCACATTGGAAAATAGTGTGGAAGCTTCTCAAAAAATTAAAGATAGAGCTACCCTATGACCCAGCAATTGCACTACTGGTATTTACCCCAAAGATACAGATGTAAAGAAAAGAAGGGCCATATGCACCCCAATGTTTATAGCAGCAATGTCCACAATAGCCAAAGTGTGGAAAGAACCAAGATGCCCTTTAATGGATGAATGGATAAGGAAGATGTGGTCCATATACACAATGGAGTATTATGCCTCCATCAGGAAGGATGAATACCCAACTTTTGCATCAACATGGACAGGACTAGAGGAGATTATGCTGAGTGAAATAAGTCAAGCAGAGAAAGTCAATTATCATATGGTTTCATTTATTTGTGGAACAAAAGGAATAGCATAGAGGGCATTAGGAAAAGGAAAGGAAAAATGAAGTGGGGGAGAGTTGGAGGGGGAGTCGACCCATGAGAGACTATGAACTCCAAGAAACAAACTGAGGGTTTTAGAGGGGAGGGGATTGGGGGGGATAGTGAGCCTGATGATAGGTCCTAAGGAGGGCACGTGTTGCATGGAGCACTGGGTTTATATGCAAACAATGAATCATAGAACATTCCATTACAAACTAATCATGTACTGTACAGTGACTAACTTAACAAAATAAAAAAGAAATCTTGATTCATACTTCTCTCCATGTACAAAAATAAACTCGAGATAGTTCACAGACCTAAATGAAACACCAAAAACCATAAAACTACTAGAAGAAAAAATGAGAGAAAATCTTTTTGATTTTGTGTACAGTTTTTGTAGATATAATGCCAGAATCACAATATATAATATATTGGAGAAATAGTGATGAACATCATCAAAGTTAAGCAATTTGGCTCTTTGAACAGCATCATTAAAGAAATGAAAAGAGAAACCAAGCATGGGGAGAAAATATTTGCAAACCACACATCTAGTAGAGAACTTGTATTCAGAATACATAGAGAACTCTCAAAACTGAATAATGAAACAATGAACAACCCAATTTTTAAAAAAAAGAGTATATGCTTTGGTGGGGCATATACTAAAATTGGAACAATACAGAGTAGATTAGCATGGTTCCTGCAGAAGGATGACACACACAAATTTGTGAAGCATTCCACATTAAAAAAAATCAAACAAAAGATTTGAATAGACACTTTATCAAAGAATGTGTGTGTGGTAAGAAGTACATGAAAAAATGGAATTATTAGTCACTGGAGAAATATAAATTAGAACAGTTAGGTAACACTGCACACCTTTCAGTAAGTCTAAAGTTAGAATGTTGGTGAGGTGTTAAAATGTTGGTGAGGATGTACAACTGAAACCTCTTACACTACTGGCACAAATTCAAAATGATACAACTGCTTTGAAAAACAGTTTTCAGTTCCTTAGGAAGTTAATATACTTCCACCACCTGCCCCAGTCATTCCATTTCTAGCTATTCACTCATACAAAGAAAGCATAGATCTGTACTTGTTCAGGAATGTTATTTGCAATAACTGTAAACTGGAAATGATCCCCATCTCCAGCAACAGGCCAACGGATAACTAATTGTAGAATCTGGTGTACGATGGAATACTACTCAGTTATAAAAAGCAATGAACTATGGAGTCAGTCACCAATCTTGATACATATGAAAATAATTATGCTGAATGGAAGAAACCAAACTTAAAAAGAAGTATGTAATATATGATTCTACTTCTATGAAATTCTATAAAATGCAAATTCATCTATAATGACAGAAAGCAAATAAATGGTTTTCTGGGATGATGGGTTGGGTAAAGTATGTGCAACACCTTTTGATATATAAAACAATAAACACACAACTGCTTATATATTAAATGTGCTGTTTCCAATATTAAAAATAAAGAATATTGCATGCAATTAACTAATTAACATCCCCTCAATGCATATAAGAAAATATTTCAATAAGACAAATTTTTAAAGAAAAGAACTATAGATTTGAAAGATTCTTTACAAATCAGTCACTATTAAAGAATTACTTCCTTGAAAATATTGATGAGATAAACATCATTTTTAAAATAGAGAAATTTCATAACTTCTTCTAAAAAGTTTTTAGACTATATTCCTAGCAAGTAACTCATTGAAGGAAAATGAATTTTTTTGAAAATTTTTTTCTCCAAAGAAAGGAAATGTTACATATAATGAGAATATGGCCTTAGGAAAAGAGGGAGATGGTTTTAATTGCTGAGAAAGTTCATGGAAATATATTAGTAACCACATGTTTCATATAAAAAAAAATCATGTCCTTCAGATACTCAATATCTCAAATGTGTAAAGAATAGCTAGGTAGCAAAACGAACTCACCAAAGATGTGATAGTCCAATTCCTAAGACCCATGAATAAGTTAAATTCCAGTGCAAAAGAAATGAAAGAAGCAGATGGAATTCAGGTGACTAATCAGTGGGCTTTAAAATAGAGTGATTATCCCGGATTACCTGCATGGGCCCAAGGTAATCACAAGGTTTCTTAAATGTGGAAAAAGGAGGCAGAAGCATTAGTGTCAGAGTAATACGACATGAAAAACACCCAACCAGCCATCGCTGACTTTGAAAATGAAAGGAAGCCACAAATCGAGTCATGGGAGCCTCTAGAAGCTGGAAAGGGCAAAGAAACACTCTCCTCCAGAGCCTCCAGAGAAGAAAACAGCCAACAGCCTGATTTTAGCTCATAAAGACTCATTTTGGACTCCTGATCTCCAGAATTGTAAGATAATAAATGTGTGCTGTTTTAAGCCACCAGGTGTGTAGCATCTTGTTATAGCAGCAACAGACAACTAATACACTCGGTATAAAAGACGACGTCTCTGCGTCCCAGGAAATTACTATCCCGGGCTTTACACCACACGGATGAGTGTATGGAAAGACAGTTTTCCTCAAGTTGCCTCATAAACTAAATATTTTCTGTGGTATCTGTTGAGATTAAACTAGTTCCTCAAATTAAAATTTATGAGCTAAGAAAAAGAGGGGATAACAGGGACAAGTAATCAATATTACTTCAAAAGTCCTTTAATTTGTTTAACAGGATGTTTATACCTTGTGCTCTTCTTTAATAGTTTTGATGGATTTTGTCAACAGGTGCTGTAGTGAAGGTGGAAAGAAGTCTGGATTTTAATGAGAATAAATCTTGCTGTCACCTCCCAAATGGACAGGGATCTGCTACTATGGCAAGTGCAATTTGTTTAGAACTTCCATCCATGATCCCTTGCCAAATATAACATCATTATTATTTTTATTCTTATTACTACCACTACTTTGCCACTAATATTTAATGCCTCAATTACCTATAGGTAGCTGTAACTTTTTTCCTTTGCAGATTTTGTATATCAAAATAAAGAGTGCCATTCAAATCTATAAAATTCTCTAATTATTTTATTAAAAACTATGCGGTTTATTTTGGCACAGCGTATCTATTTTTGAAACACTCTAAAAACCCACAGCAAGAGGAAGAAAACTATACAAGGCCCGCCCCACCCACTCATCATCACCAGCAAAGACGAATGGAAATATAGTAACTTCTCATTCTTTTACCCAGAAGTCATGTCTAACACTGCCAATGTGTAATACGTGTTCTGACCACCCTATTCTTGACCTCAGATGGCACCTGTCCTCAAATGAAATGGGAGCATTTATACAGGAACTAGAAATGGTGTGTGTCATTAGGATATGAGCACCAAAGAGGGTTTTTTTTTTTGAAAAATATTGTTTATTCCAAAAAAGCATACCCTTCACTATTGTAGAATTGTCTCTTGATGTTTTTCCACTAAAAATTGTACCAACCACTAAAAAGAAAGGGTAGTTATATACTATGATAGAGGTGCTAAATATTGCTACAGTGGCCATCATAGTATGGCAATATGTAAATGTATCAAATTAACATGTTGTGCACCTCAAATTATATAATGTTACATAGAAAGTATACATATTCAATAATTCTTTTATGTAAAAGATAGGACAAGTTTATATTGTCTTAATACTCATTGAACAGTTTATGTATGGATCAATATTTACACAGGAGTCCAAAGAAATCATTTACCAATTCCTCATGAAATTTGAGCCTCAAACAATGACTTTCCTAATGAAATATAGCTGAAAAATTTGGAATTTACTTTGTATGTAGAAAACCAGTTGGTCTAGGCAAACTAGACCTGGTGATTAACTTTTATTACACTTTTTTGTTTTTTAAAGATTTTATTTATTTATTCGTTTGTCAGAGAGAGCAAACAAGCAGGGGGAGCAGCAGGCAGAGGGAGCAGGAGGCTCCCCACTGAGCAGGGAGCCCAATATGGGACCCAGTTCCAGGACTCTGGAATCATGACCTGAGCCTTAGGCAGATCCTTAACCAACTGAGCCATCCTGATGTCCCTAATTTTTATTCCACTTTTTCAAGGAGGTTGAGAATGCAAGAACATTTATGTGTTTTCTCTTAACTTGATAATTATGGCTAG
The DNA here is from genome assembly GCA_004024625.1 of Mellivora capensis. Lineage (NCBI taxonomy): Eukaryota > Metazoa > Chordata > Mammalia > Carnivora > Mustelidae > Mellivora > Mellivora capensis. Next base: position 60,788 of record PISX010002688.1, on the reverse strand, counting down.
TGTTTGAAGCCTCTCATTACCATTCTCTTATCCTTTATTATCATATCTACTTGGTAGAAATATCAATGTAACAAGATTTTAACGAGTTTGGTTAAACTTTCTTATTCTATTCTGACCAACATAACCATATTGAATTACAAATGTAAAGTCACATTTAGTACCTTCTACATGTTGTAGACTCTATGAGCTATAATAAAGAATTTTAAGATAAAATTAGATTGGAGAAAAGCAGACACTGTGTAACTATAGTAATGTATATGAGAATAAATTAAATGCAATTATCCAAAAAGTTAAAAAAAAAAAAAGGTGTGGTATCAGAGGTTGAAGTCTATGTTGAAAAGAAATAATATATAATATCAAATATTGACCACTTTCTCTACATTAATCAGTTTCTTTCCTGATATCTTCCCAAGAAATTCATATATCTTGAATATACTGAAATACACTCAATTTTTTTTTCTTTTCTAGCTCTCATTTCATTTTAGTGCTAGCTAGCTTCATATCTTTAAGTTTTCTGTAAGTAAAGGGAAAGACTAAAAGAAAGAGTTAATTTTAATTGGGAGGATATTTCTGAAAGATTTGCAACCAGTGGAAGATAATTCAGTTCAAAGTTAGAAAGGAAAATATAATAATCAAGTAACTGGCCATCGTCCACAGGAAAAGATTGTTCATGAGCCGGCAGAACTGGAACACTTAAGAGAGGTGGAAGCTGCGGGTGGAAAGTCACTGCCTACATTAAATAAAGTGGGTTTTGACATTGCTTTCAACTTGATGTCGAATTCTCTGTCTGAACACTTTTGTCTTCCCACACAGTCAGTCTCACTGAGGGCAGCAGCGTGGAGGTGGAGGCAGGGAAACCAGGCGCAGCAATGTCCGTTGGCCTTGCCAGCTCCCTGGAGGGGATTGTTAGAGCCCAGCTGAGTCTCATCACAGTCATGGAAAAAAGCCCTCAGTCAATGGTCTGATCCTGGGAACATATCCCTGAGAGAATCAAAATGGCTTCCACACTCACAGACTGATTTTTTCATGTGTATTTTGTGTTAGGACACTTTATAGCTCTATAAATTCATACTTTTTTGTCCTATTTGTAAAAATCAATATGTTTTCCACTTAATGTTGAAAAAATACTGTTAACAAATAGGTATTTGTTGATTTCTTGTCGCTGGAAATCAGTGTATTAGACACGGAATTTCTTAAACCCAAAGGGAACAGGAAAATTTAGGCCTTATCTAGGTGTTAAACAAGTCCTGAGAAAATGGTTTACTGGATAATAATTAACAGTATCTTGGGAAATAGGAGAACTAGGACATCGTTCATAAAACATCTGCCTTTATTTCCTTTAACATTTAGTGAAAATTGTAAGTATAATGGGTACAACACCTGCTGCTTATAATATATGAGATCCTGCATTATTACCATTTAGTTATATGTGTTTTCACTAACTAGAGCACCTGAATTTCCCTATTATCGTGAATCTTCAGACCAATGAACTTCTCTGAATTTTAATTTTCAAGTTCTAAAATGGAACTTATTGTGATTCTTGTATGGTAAGTAAATAAGACATCTTTAAAAAGGGATTTAAAAGAACCTTAAATGAACACATCATCACATGTATTTTCCTGATATCATATCAAATTGTTGCATTTTACCTTAAAATTACTTTTTAAAGGCATAATAAGAGGAAAAAATAAAAAATGAATAGAAAAAAGGGAAAAGGGGAGGAGGGAGAAGAGGGAAATTATGACTGAATACTGCTTCTAGTGTAGACATGTACAAACCTGTTCATTATTTTTCACATCCCATATCATTTTCTCCAAACTTTCCAACCCAAATAATGGAGATAATTTGCACTAACTCCAAATGGCACCACTTTTACATATTCTCTAAAACTATCATGCTCTGAGTTGTGTACAATTATGTATTTAGAGGTTGGGGTTGGTGAGTGGAGATTAAGGTTCTCTGGAGACTGAGTAGCCACAGAAAAAGGAAGTGGAAGGGTTCAAAAAGCAAACTTCACAAGGTTGTCTTTATCTGGTCTTTATCTGAATTTGTAATCTTATTCTTTTCATATGTTTATTATGACTACTGCATTTTAGAAGGCTATAGAAACTTGACTAAAATTATGAATTTCTTTCCTAAGAATTTCTTGCAGAACCTGAACTTTTTTTGATCATCTACAAAGTTGTTGAGTTTTAGTCCATCCAAGTGTCAAGTGCTGTTATGTAACTTACCTTGTGCAATAATCAGGATAGGTCACCTTATGCTGCAAAACAAAGAATCCCCACATCTTAGCAGCACAAAATAACAGAGATCTATTCTTTTTCATGGTAAATGTGTAATCCAGGTTGGAAAGGGCAATGTGCTCATTAGAGTTGCTCAGGAGACCACCTTGAGTGAAGCTCTGTTGCTATCTGAACATGGTTTGGTAGGATCGAAGAACATGGAGAATTGACTTTAAGTGCTTCTACTTGGCGTGACGCTTCACATTCATTCACATTTCATTGGCCAAAGCAAGGACTGTGGCTATGTATGACTTAGAGAATGAATGTCCCTGGAAGGCAAGGAGAATCAGAAATCTCTGGGAGCAATATTTGTATCGATCACAGTCTGCTTTTCTGATTATCAAATACTCTATTCACTCTCCTTCCCACACGTAGAACACAACCATCACCACCAGAAGTGACAACATAAAAGTCCATTCCCATCATGGTGTGGAATTTAGAATCCAGGATCTCTGAGGAATGTGCATTGGTTTATTCATCAGGTCTTAATGTGGCTTTCCTTGATCTGGAGAATAGGGAGCAAAATCAGTGAAAATGTGCTGCCTTCCCAACCAGATAGACACACAATATGCAATGGTGGGAAAGGAAAACAATAAACACTCCCATTCAGAAAGAGGAAGAATGGGGAACTTTCTATAAACTCTGGTTCACAGCAATTCTAAAATTCCAATGGGAAGATATTATGAGGTTCCCTACCCTGGGGGTATGGAATGTTCCTTGGTTGTGCTCTGATTGTATCCATTGGGAGGAACTCCTTTGTTCATTGTTTTTCAAGTCACTAGCTACAGCCTCTGGGCGTATTCCTTTTCCAATCTATTTCTTGGCCACATCTTAAGTGGTCACTGGGGAATATGTACTTGTTTTCTTAAGTCATTTTCTGCCTATATAAGGTGGAGAGCCAAAATACCATTTAAAGTCTGGAAGAGGAAAAGAACAGACTCCTCAGATACTCAGTGAGATTCTGATCTATGTGCTTTTAGTTGGCTCCTTGGGCTAGTAACCAGATCAAACCTATTTTTTTAAGATATACTTCCCAGAACTGCTACATTTTCCTGTTTTCTCTTCCACATTCTCTCTCTCTCCTTAGTGTCAGGTACTTTGGTAACCTAGGATCTAATAATAATGAATTCTTTTCCTAGTTGAAAGGACTTAAGAGTTTTCACCCCTAATTTACTCCTTGTCCAAGTATAATTTAATCAGTTGAAAGGTTTTAGTAGATTTTGGTTCCACAAAGTATTTCTCAATGAAAGATAAGACTTTCATTGTTTGGGATGAAAAAGTAATGTCTGGGCTCATTCTATTTCCTTTCCCCTCTGCTTTGGAAACTGGCTAGTTCTTTCCAGAATTCAATTGTTTCTTGCCAAACTATCCAGTGGTTACCAAAACACATAACCAACATTTTGCTTTCCAACGTATTCCTTTAGAGCTACAAGTGCATTGGGAACATGATCTGCCTTTCATGTTATTATAGGTCTTAGCAAATGTTTCACTGTGCTGTAAAGCACAAATCTCTGTCTTCTCAGTTTCCAGTATGATGCCCTACCACCAGCTATTAGATCCCAATGAAACGCATGTTTTAGATTTTTATTAGGGAATCATCTTGCTTTAGGTACAATTTCTGTATTCATCAAGACAGTTGATTGGTAACAAAAACCCCCAAACTTCAAATGTTTAAAGTAACAAAGGCACAAGGCAGTTGCTTTCCTATTTAATAGCAATTAACAATTAGAATGTGAATTAAAAAAAAAAAGATAGCATTTACAGTAGCACCGAAAAGAAAGAGGAAATAATTTTAAATCTACAAAATATGTACTGAGTCTATATGTGGAATATTATAAATTATTGATAAAAGAAATCAAATAATACCCTAATAAATAGGAAAGATATTTTCTTGGATTAGAAAGTGGAATATGGTTAAGATGTCAGTTCTTCCTAGCCCAATCTATAGGTTAAACATAATCCCAATCAAAATCCCCACAAGCATTTTTGGAGCTATGAAAAAATTATTCTAAAATTTATATGGAAAGGTAAAGGGCCTAGAATAGCAAACATAATTCTGAAAAACAGAATAAAATCTGAGAATTCTCAATATTACATTTCAAGATTTATTATAAAACTACTGGAATCAAAACAGCCTGGTATTAGAAAAAAAATGGAACCCAGATTAATGATAAAGAACAGAGAGCCAAAAAGTAGACCCACACGAACGCAGTTAATTCATTTTTGACAAAAATACAAAGGTAATTCCATGAAGATAAGGTAGACTTTTCAATAAATGGTGTTGAAATATTTAGATATCCTTATGTAAAAACATGAACTCACACACAGATTTCACATCCTAACACCAAATCAATTCAAAATGCACCAAAGATAAATGTAAAGTGCAAAGCTACAAAACTTCTAGGAGAAAATTAGGAGGAAATCTGTCTGAATGGCCTTGCGTTTGGTTATGACCTTTCAGACAAAACACCAAAAGTACCATCCATGGAAGGAAAACAAATGTACGTCATTAACACTAAGAACTTTTGCTCTGTGAGAGACACTAAGAGAACGAACAGACAAGCCACAGACTGGAGAAAATATTTGCAATTCACATATCTGATAAAAGACTTGCATGCATATACAAAACAACATAAGTTTACTTTGTCCTGATGCTACCCGTTGTTGCAGATCAGTAGGGGTTTTGCTCATCATGGTTACCCCGGGACTCAAACTGATAGAGGTACTGTTGTCATTTTTTTTTTTTAATTACTTTTCAGTGTACTAGAATTCATTGTTTATGCACCACACCCAGTGCTCCATGAAATACGTGCCCTTCACAATACCCACCACCAGGCTGGCCCAACTTCCCACCCCCCTCCCCTTCAAAACCTTCAGATTGTTTTTCAGAATCCACACTCTCTCATGGTTTGTCTCCCCCTCCAATTTCCCCAACTCCCTTCTCTCCATCTCCCCATGTTCTCCATGTTATTCCTTATGCTCCACAAGTAAGTGAAACCATATGATAATTGACTCTCTCTGCTTGACTTATTTCACTCAGCATAATCTCTTCCAGTCCCGTCCATGTTGCTACAAAAGTCGGGTATTCATCCTTTCTGCTGGAGGCATAATACTGCATAGTGTATATGGACCACATCTTCCTTATCCATTCATCCACTGAAGGGCATCTTGGTTCTTTCCACAGTTTGGCGACCATGGCCATTGCTGCTATGAACATTGGGCTCATTTTAACAGGATGTTTTAGGGTTACCTTTGTCAGCTGAAGAGATTATGGAGAATTGGGCAACTATCACCTGTTCTCACTAGTAATTGACATAGCACCTCCAATTACCTTTCATGAGTTAAATAAAATAGTAAGACCTAAGCTGTGCTCTCAGGAGAAAATTTCTGGTATAAAAAACTGAAAATTTTATTGAGCACTAGTAAATATTCCATATCAGGTTACTCACATATGCTCAGACAGATGAGAGACCGTTTAGATGATATTTATTAAACATTGCATATTTAGATCAAACTCCCCACCCTGACAAAAATGGTCATGTTGCAATAAAAACTGTGGCCATATTAAAAAAAATGCATATATAAAATTAGGGATTTCATGGTATAGAGACCTAGTTACTTCCCATCCTTATGGGAGATTGAAAGTCAAAAGCATTAAAATATTCAATTTTTATTTTAAGTGTTGCATTGTAGTTTAATTATTAGGTATCCATCTTAGAAAATTGTGAGTTTTTAAGAAAACAGAGAAAAGATAAGATAAATATGTCTTTTTAAAAGTGACTGTATATAGCCAAGCTCATCAGAAACAAAATAACTTTAGAGGAATGTTTAATAGATCTGTGTAAATCCTGGTGGCATCTTCTAAAGTTGCTGAATTCTTTCCTTCAGTTAGATCTCTAAAGCAAACTTAAAAACAATGAAAACATGAGAAGGCCACATGAGGGGTTCCTAGTCAAAGGAAAACCATCACATTTAGCTGGAGCTGTAGAAGTGTTTATGTTGAAAGAACACCCATTTGAGAAATGCAAATGAATATTCAAATTTTACTCACTTCCATAGATGTTTTAACAGTAAAAAACAAAACAAAAACAAAAAACTTACTGTCACAACCAACTATCATTGAAATAGGTCAAACCTCTAAGATTTTATGTAAGCTTTAGTGGTCTTACTTCTTTGGGATTTTTCCACCCTTCAGTTAAATTCAGTATAGAAGTTTAATTAATTAGTTAATTTCAGTTAATTAATTAATTTAAATTGATTTAATTTTAAAACTTTTTTCTTTCAGCAAAGAGTGTAAACCTATCATTGGAATAAGAAACATCAAAAAATAGAGTGATCAGGAAGTATGCTTCCCCAGTTCCACGAACCTGACTGATGAAAGAAGTGCAAGCTTATGGTGCCACAGTGGCTCTGTAGGTTAAGCGTCTGAACTTTGACTTCAGCTCACGTCTTGATCTCAGGGTCGTGAGTTCAAGCCCTATGTTGGGCTGGACTCTATGTGGAGCCTACTTAAAAGAAAAAAAGGAAAGAAAGAGAGAAAGAAAGAAATGCAAGTTCAATGAATATTAGTAGCTAGGCATAAATTCAGGGGGAAAATCACTAATTATTAATCAATTTGACATTTCTTCTTCCACTTCAGTACATCAAGAATCATAGGCAAACACCACATAAAGTGCTGTTTTGGTTTTGTCATTGTTATTGCTTTTTACAATAATCAGCTTTTAAATTTTGTTTTCCTAATTGGTACTATCACAAATTGTTGGCCTAAAAAGAACAAACCAACAAGAAGTTTCTATAGATCTCAGTTTTAAAAAACAGATCAAAGTAACCCCAGCTAAATTCTGAAAAGAATATTCAAGTTTGTGGTCTCAGTGATAAATTGTAGGAAGTAGGAATAAATGACAGCTCAGCGTTATAAACTATATATGCTCTTTGAAGTAAATGGCATACTGAATGTTGCCTGAAATATCTCAGGGTTTTTAAAGGCTCACAAGCAAATTTACCCACAAAGAAATTGTTGTGAATTGAAATGAATTCTTAAAATAAGTGAATATTCTTTTAGTTCACCAAGTTTGAGTTTGGCTCAATCCACATTTGATTGTTGCCATTTCCATCACTTTGCTAAAAGTGATGACACACAATGACCTAATCCACATCTCACAAACACATACACTATAACCAACTTTCTAGACACGCACAAAAGAAAAGAGAGCACAGACTAGAAATCTAGTTAGGGTGATAAACAGATATTAGCATTTTTGCTTTCAAATTCTTCTTTTAGCTACATGACCTTGGGCAAGTCATTTAACCACTTTGCCTTAGATCCTTTAACTCTAAAATGAAGAAAATAATAGAATCTACCTCAAAGGCTTTTTGTGAGAATTACATGAGTTAAAACGTATAAAGAACAAATCCTGGCATACAGTTAAGTAGAAGTTGGGTAAGTGTTAGTCACTATTATCAAGTGCATTTGTCGGGTATTCATGAAATTGCGATGCCCAGTTTCTTTTACATCTTTCTATCCAGATTCCTTCATATTGACCACTTAACCTGGTACAAGTCAACTTCTAAAACACTTCTGAATGCTTTTCTCCAGGCCCTGCCAGGATCTCAGCTGGTATCGTTCATTTTCATCATCGTCGTCTTTTTACTCAAACTGTTATCCCCTCCGGCTGCGCATTTCTCAACTCCTCTGCATATATCCAGGAATTACTGGTCACCCAAAGGCAAGATCAATTGTACAGGTTGTTGTCAGCTATTTTAGAAAGAGACAATATCCCCCTTTCGAGTTTTTATGATATTTAATATGTTTTTAAAAATTTGGAACTGTAAAGCATTGTTGGCTTATCAGCACCAGAATGGCCATCTTTATGTCAGCTATGTCAAAATCAAAATTCATGCCTGTGGACAGATAGTTTTTGAAAGATTGAAGGACACAATTTAATAACTTAATTCACCACTTAGTTCTGATTATCTGATGGTTTCAAATGAACTTTGCCTTTGTTTCTTTCTCATTTACTCCTATAGCTGTTTCACTATAGTATAGCTATAGTAATGTTCAACAACTTTTTTTTTTTTTTAGTAAAATATTCTATGGGAAGACCAGTTGTAATGTTATTTCTCAATTGCAAAGATTGTTCTTTTGTACTTAGGCCTCCTGCCGATTAAGGATGGTTTCCTCTTGTCTCAATAGGAGGAGATAAGGGAAAATTTCACCTTTTTAGTTTGCGAGTCAGAAAAAGAGAAAGAAGGGGTGCCTGGGTGGCTCAGTCATTAAGCGTCTGCCTTCGGCTCAGGACATGATCCCAGGGTCCTGGGATAGAGCCCCACATCGGGCTCCCTGCTGGGCAGGGAGTCTGCTTCTTCCTCTCCCACTCCCCCTGCTTGTGCTTCCTATTTTGTTGTGTATCTCTCTGTCCAATGAATAAAAATCTTTAAAAAAAAAAAAAAAAAAAGAGAGAAAGAAGGTTAGGAGGCTTCTACTACAGCTGATGATGATTGGGCAAAATCTGTCCTGGGGGATTGCTACATCTCCTGCCTGGGTGGGCAGTCATGTTAGAGATTTTGTGACCTCCTCCTTCTCTTGCTTCAGCAATCTAGTGGCAGCATCCTTAGGCTGGTTTCTGGCCTTAAACATGAAATGGTGGGATAAAGTGAGCTAATCCAATCAGATTCCTCCTTGCAAAATCTGAATCAGATGCATGAAAATAATTTACCAACTAGGAAAAAGGGCAAAACTTGAAAAATTATAATACATAGTGAATATAGCAAATATATAGCATTTATATACATCAAGCCAAAATTATGAGAAATCAAAGAAGATTTCTTGTGAGAAATACATTAAGAGAAAAGCCCTGTGGCTCATGAGAGAAAAAGATGAATGCTGAGATTTCCTGAGTGTATACCACCAATCTGGTCCTCATTGCAGTCCTTCCAGTCACCTCTAACAACTTCAGGAAGTTTATTAATGTATTTTATTTTATTTTATTTTATTTTTTTAACTGCAACATATATGAATTTTTATATAATGGCCAATATGCCTAGGTAGGAGCAATAGTATGTATGAAGTATGTTAATGAGGCCTAAGAACTAATTTCCTAATGATGAATTATTTGGCACTGAAATGCATCAGAAAAGGACTTTCTGGAATGGCTTAGAAATGGAACAGTTTATCATTTGGTAGAATAAGTTATATTTATGTCTGCCAGAAGATAATTTGAATAAATGCTATACCACAGCCCTCCCATGAAAAATATATTTGATTTATTTTTGAATGATTGTATTCTGTGTGTCTGCGTCTATAACTATTAACTGTACATAAAGAAAATCGAGGCCACGGTGGTATGTATTAGTTTTCTATTTCTTTCTTTTTTTTAAAGATTTTTATCTAATTATTCATGGGGCGGGGGAGGCAGAAAGAGAAGCGGGATCCCCGCAGAGCATGGAGCCTGATGCGGGACTCAATCCCAGGACCCTGGGATCATGACCTTAGCCTAAGGCGGATGCTTAACCGACTGAGCCACTCAGGGCCCTATTTTTCTGTTTTTGTGTAACAATGACCACAAATGTAATGACTTAGAACAGTATCCAGTTATTGGTTCAGTTTTATTGGAAGGATAGAAGTCTGGTGTGGTGTACCTGTATTCTCTGCTCAGGGAATCATAAGGCTGAGATCAAGACAGTGTGTGGTTGAGTTCTCCTCTGCAAGCTCAGAGAAGGTATTACTTCCAAGTTTGTTCTCTGGTTCCTTGAAGATGCAGGCCTGAGGTCCTCATTCCTTGCTAGCTATCAGAAGACAGCTGCTCTCAGCTCCTGGAGATCACCAGTACATTCTGTGCCAAGTGGCCTCCGTCTTCAAACCAGCAATGGTGTGTGAGGGCTTTCTTGTGTTTTGAATTTCTGACTTCCTCTTCTGTAACAAGACCCAGAAAACTCAGCTTTTAAAGGATTCTAGTGATTAGAATAGTCACTGAATAATCTGTCTTTTTTAGATTTAATCATGTCGTATAACACAATTGAATCATGGGAGAAATATCTATTTTGTTCACAGTTCCAAAGATTAGGATAAGATATTTTGGGAGCCATCTTAGATTTCTGTCTACCACAGTGATTTTTTTTTAATACAGGTGTTTAGGTACAGATAGACTTGTTAACACCTATAATATAAATTAGAATATTAAAATGTGTTTTCTACAATTTTTTAAGTTGTTCAATATTTAATATTATTAGATCAAGAGAAATGAAATATAATTTAGCCAATATAGTATATGTAAAGAAATGAAATACAAGTGGAAGGAATTCAGGTCTGTGGTAGTTATTTCTAGCAATTTAATCAAAGCCACAGAGAAAATATTTCAGTGCTTACTAATGATTTTGAAAAGCACAGTAAGACATGTAATTATTTCATCAAACATTTGCTGAGGGAACGATTGTCTGGTGACCTATACAATAGTCAGTGAAGACAAAGACTATTAGCTGAAATCTGTACTAAATAGACAGAAAAAAATTAAAAGTGACAACCTGGTCCGCGTGAACACCCCGTGGTGTGTGGGACTAAGGGAGCTCCCCTGAGACTGAAGGAGAGAGTACGAGGACGTCTCTCCGCATCCCTTCACAGCCGAGGACACCGATTCAGAGAGACTGTGACTTGCCCACGAAGATACGGATTTTGTTTTGCTTACTCTGATGTGATCTGAGTGGGATCTTCTCAAAACAAACAAGCGAGGGAACCCACCAGGCAACCCCAGAGGATTCCACGGTGCGGCCAGATGGCAGGAGTTCCGCAGCGGGCAGCGGTTTGAGAACCGCGAAGTGAGCAGGGTCGGCAGCGAGAATCTAAGTTAGGGATGAGGCGATTCTGGCATCTTTCTTCTGTACTTCGTGAGCTCTTTCCTTAACTGATCAGAACATCAAATAGAGAATTGGTGCACTTTGTTCCTATGGTCACAAACATTGTTAAAGTGCCTCCTGGAAGGCCAAATACTTCCTAAACGCTGGTCATAGAAGTGCAAGTGATCCACAGTCCCTGTCCTTAAGCAAACTCCTGTGGGGGCTGGGTCAGAGTAAGAGGCCCTCGTGTCACTGACAATTGTAGGGCACTGGAGGAGGGTTAAGACGAGGCCGATTTGCCCACTGATATCTTCCATCCACAGCAGCTGTGCGTGAAACACTTCTGTCTACATGCACACACGGTTCGCCGGGATGAAGATATTTTGTGATGAAGAGATAAAGCAAACAGTCTGTGCAAGAAGACAGTTGGTTTTCCACATTCACTGAAAGAACACGGATGAGGAATAGACATCCTAATTCCTCATGGCGCTGGAAGCGTGTGTGGTTCTGCATGAGTCAGCTGGAGCTAAAGCGTAGTCAGTGCAGTGAGGAAAAGTACTTCTGCAGACCTGGGAGCACGCCCTGTCCATTCATGATGGTCCAGCAGCTGAGTAGGTCTCTCCAGCAACAGACCGCTGCACATTCCTGCCAACCGGTGGGTGCGACCTGGAAGGTGTATAAATAGTTATGAGGAACAGAGGACAACATTTGCTTTTCTAAATGACTTAGAGTAGTTTAAAATAGGAAGTCTCTGCTACTGAAAGGAATTGAAAAACCAATTTCTTTCTGAAACATAGTATCTATTTTATGTTTTTTTCTTTTTAAAATATTTTATTTATTTATTTGACAGAGAGAGAGATCACAAGTAGGTAGAGGGGGGGAAGCAGGCTCCCCATTGAGCAGAGAGCCTGCTGCCAGGCTCGATCCCAGGACCCTGAGATCATGACCTGAGCCAAAAGCACAGTCTTAACCCACTGAGTCACCCAGGCGCCCCTATTTTATGCTTTATTTTAGATACATATGAAATAAATTTTTAAAAATACTTGAAAAAAATGACAAAGCAACTATCAATAAATCAAATATTTATTTTGTCTATTTGGTGTATATGTATGAAATAACTGACATGAACCTCAAATATTATTTGGGTATAATAATAATCATAATACAAGCTCGAGACTAAAGGTAAAAAATAAATCTCTATATGATTGGACTTACCAAAATTGAGATTAATATTAGAGAGAGAACTAGATTAAGCTCTCTGAGGTTAGAATTTTTTTTCACTCTTAGAAACTTCTTTTTTTACAAGTGTTATTTTTTCTTTTTATTGAGCTATAATTAAATGACATATAACATCATATAAATTTCAGGGGTACAACATGCTTTGATGCATTTAGACTGCAGAATGACTGCCACGGTAGCATTCGCTAGCAGCTCTGTGGTGCCACATAATTATTATTTCTTTTCTTAAAATGATATTATTTATTTGTTTGTTTTCAAGAAACAGAGCGTGAACAGGGGAACAGGCAGAGGGAGAAGGAGAGAAACTCAAGCAGATTTAAGCCTGACTCAGGGCTCGATTTCATGATCCTGAGATCATGACCTGAGCCAGACCAAGAGTCAGACACTTGACCAACTGAGCTACCAAGGTCCCCCAATTATTATTTCTTCTAGTGGTAGGAACAACTAAGGTCTGGTCTCTTAGCAAGTTTAGTATGCAGCATTATTCACAAAAGTCTAGATAATGGGAACTACCTGGCGTCCGTCAATGGATGAATGTATAAAGATGTGGAGCGTATATATACGTGCAACGGATTACTACTCAGCCATGAGATAAAAGGGAAATCCTACCATTTGCAACAGCGTCATCGGGCCTTGAGAACATTATGCTCAGTGAGATAAGTCAGAGAAATAAAAATACTACATGATGTACCATATGCGGAAATGAACTCCAAATGAACTCCAAAAAACACTGAGTAGAATGGTGGTTACCGGGAACCGAGAAGTGGGGGCATGAGAGAGATGTTTAAGATACATTCTTAGAACTAGTAGGCAGACAAATCCTGGGATCTAATTCACAGGAACTACCTTAGCTACCAGGGCAGTATCTGGCGGACTTATTTGTTGACTGACTGCGGAGAAGGCTTCAGTTTGTAAGCTAAATGTGCATCTGTCATTTTCTCATTTGAAAGTATTCAGAGTCTGGTCTTAGTGTTTCTTCCCACGTAATTGTTTTTATAGCTTTTTTAAAAGTAAAGAGTGTCATATACATTTTGATTTGATGACACTAGCAGTAAAGTGACACATAATTTATTATATTATAGGACACGTTCAGCTGAGAATTTTATGATTAACAATCTTAGAGTCAACAAACACCTAAAAAACATTTTAAAATAAAAATATAAAATTAGGGGCTCCTGGGTGGCTCAGTGGGTTAAGCCTCTGCCTTCGGCTCAGGTCATGATCCCAGGGTCCTGGGATCGAGCCCCGCATCGGGCTCTCTGCTTAGCAGGGAGCCTGCTTCCCCCCTCTCTCTGCCTGTCTCTCTGCCTACTTGTGATCTCTCTCTGTCAAATAAATAAGTAAAATATTTTAAAAATATATAAAATGAATTTTGCTATTTTGTGTGACAATTAAAATCACATTTATACCTTAATAGATATACATACACATTGAATTTATACATTGATTTCCAAAGAATTGACCATGGTAGTATATTGACGACAGCCTTGAAGATAAAGATTCTTTATCAGTGACCTGTAATTTTTTTCAGGGCTTGCAAATAGCTGAAAGGTGGCAGTAACTACCATAAATTATATAAACCACTGAAAACGATGTGTCTCCTTTTTTTCAATGTGTCCCCAACATGGTGGCTGGTAAATCACTGACAGTGTTCACGTTTTACCAACTGAAATTAAAATCAGATACTTTCGCAAAGGCACAGCCAAGCATTGCCCAGAGAATTCCCGTTCCTCCTCTCTAGTCACATTAAGTCAAATATAAAGTACTATAGTACGCTTTTGAGCTTAGTAGTATTAAGATGTCAAAAATACCTCTTCCTAAATTTAAAAAAGACCACTCTCACTCTAAATTTCACAGTGGGATATGGGGAAGGCCCAGCCCCCTGAAATATTTTATCATTATATATTATGATAAAAAATACATATTATATATGTGTGTATGTATGTATATTGTATATGCGTGTGTGTGTATGTGTGTGTGTAGATATATGCCAACTGTATGTTTCAAGTCATAGATACATAAGAGCCAGAATTTTGTATTACGAAAATAGGGAAGTGCAATAAAAAGTTCTAGATCACTCTTGCTCTGTGGCTAACCAATCATTCAGAAACATTACTAAGATGCACATGGGTAAGAAAATCAGAATTTTGTGAGTCAGTTTTACTTGATACGATGTATCCATGGAGATCAAAGGTATAAAATTTTCAAAAAGACATTTAATTATTACTTTAAATAAAATTAATTTCCATCTTTAAAGAATTGGTTAATTTGGTTTTTCATACCATGAAAGTGGTTTAAGCATCAGTATTATGTGACAGGTCCTGTGCTAGACTCTAGGTATGTAATTGTGACAAAAATAGTCATGGGGCCCACTGTCACAGAGTGCGAGTCACAGGGGTCCTTGCCCGGTCTGCGGCGCTTGGGAATTATTCCCTGAGTAAATGAAATTTGACCTGAATGACAGGTATTCTTTAACGTTGGAGAAATGGCAGAGTATTGTAGGCTGAGGGGAGGGTTTTAGCAAAAGCCCTGTGATAAGAGAGAGCAAGACATTTTGAGGGAGTGAGAAAATGTTGGTGGAGCTGGAGCAAAAAGCAAGGGTAGATGGTGTGAGGCAAAGTCAGAGCTGCAGGGAGGGACGAAACCACGGAAGGCATCGCATGGTACATGAAGGTACGTATTTTTATTCTCAGTAGGCTGCAAAGCCATTAAGAATTTCTAAGCAAGGAAGAAAGTGG
The DNA here is from genome assembly GCA_004024625.1 of Mellivora capensis. Taxonomy (NCBI): domain Eukaryota; kingdom Metazoa; phylum Chordata; class Mammalia; order Carnivora; family Mustelidae; genus Mellivora; species Mellivora capensis. The sequence goes on along the minus strand of PISX010002688.1, from coordinate 45,700 downwards.
TGATGAAACTTTAGCTTTCAAAATATTACTTTTATGGCAGTAGGAAGATAGGACTGGACTGGAGTAAGAGTGGACATAAAGAGACCAATCATTAGGCAATTAAACAATCAAGCCCTGGGAAAGTGGAGGCCCATATTAAAGTTGTGAGAGATGGTATGCAGAAAAGTATATGCGTTTGAGAAGTATGTAGGAATTGAAGTCTAAAGAATTAATTAATATAGGAGTAAGGAAAGTATTATTTTAAGTTTCCACTTTGTACTAGAATTGATGCTAATTTAAACTAGAATATGGGTGATCATTGTGTTGAGATATGAAATACTGGAAGAAAACCATGTAGATATTTTTGTGAAGAGGGACTTGCTGCGTTCTTTCATTTGTGTGGCTTTGTTTTGGTGGGGAGAAAGCAGGAATTTGATTTTGGGCATGTTAACTTTGAAGTGCCACTGAGATACCCGAGTGGAACTGTATAGTTCTATGTACCAGTTCCATATACAGGTTTAGAACTCAGAGAAATTGGGGCACCTGGGGGGCTCAGTTGGTTAAGTGTCTGCTTTGACTTGGGTCATGATTCTGGGGTCCTGGGATCGAGCCCTGCATCGGGCTCTCTGCTCAGCGGGGAGCCTGCATCCCCCTCTCTCCCCCTGCCCCTCCTCCTCTTTGTGTTCTCTCTCTCTGTTAAATAAATAAAACCTTAAAAAAAAAAAAAAGAAGAAGTACTCAGAGAAGTTATCTGGAGGCTAAAAATGTAAATTTGGAAGACAGTAGTGTCTGGTCCCCAGTTGGCTCGATGGGTACCTGGAGCTGTCGGGTTGGATGAGTAGAATGAGGAGGACGCTCACACTGTAACGGGGCTGGGAGCTGAGGAGAGTTAGGAATAGAGCCAAGAGGCTGTTACTCAGTGAAACAAAAGGGAATGTTCGAAGAAGGAAGAGCCGACCAAACTGTTGAAAACAGCTGAGCCATTCGATTGGCAATGAATTTCCGTTGAGGTTCAGTCTTATACAAAATCAGGCCAATAGGTAATAAGTTTTGGGGAAAACTTCTGAGTGGTGAATTTAGCAATGTAGCGGTCGTGGGTGGTGAGATTTTTTTGTTTCTATTTTTGTTTTTGGTCAATGTTACTTTGGGACTTTAAAATTTTGATTTGAGGGATCCATGTGAGAGGTGCCATATGCTGAGTATATGAGAATATGCCTATGTGTGCCCTGGAATATTGCTACGGATTTTGTGTTCTCTGTACTTCTCCGTTTCCTTTTCTGTGGAGAGAGCTGGGCCTTGGCAAACCCTTGCTTCAGAAGGTTGATTCTGCCTTACAGAATCCTTTTTCCTGTGGTGGGTGCTCCTTGAGAGGATTATTTTATAAGGGTAGGAAGCGCTCTCAATGCTATCCTCCAATAGAGCATTTAATCCCTTGGTTTTGCAGTTGATGAATCTATAATAAGCTTATTTAACATTGGACCTTGAACTACACTTTGGATCAATCCAACATTCAGAACCTGATCATGATATATATATTTGATTATTGTCCTTCAACTTTAACAGTACAAATGTAGATTAATTTTATAGATAATACATGAAATTTTTGTTTCTATTCCCTATTATATACTTGCGTAACTAGACTTCTTCATGACGGGCAATAATCTTGGAACTGTATTTAACATTTATTTCCTCAGCAGTCTGCAATTTCACTGTGGGCCAGCATGTCCTAGTGAGCACAGTATTCACGGCTATTTGCACAGAGTCTGGAAAATAGCAAACCTCAATCAATATTTATTGAACGAATGAGTGGATAGATAGATGTATTTCCTATTTAAAACACTTTTCCCAGTTCTCTGAAGTGTTAAGATATTTTCCAAATAAGTAACTTATGTTATTTTTAATTGAATTCTTTTTTTAAAATTTTATTTATTTATTGGACACAGAGAGAGAGATCACAAGTAGGCAGAGAGGCAGGCAGAGAGAGAGGGAGAAGCAGGCTTCCTGCTGAGCAAAGAGCCTGATGCGGGGCTCGATCCCAGGATCCTGAGACCATGACCTGAGCAGAAGGCAGAGGCTTTAACCCACTGAGCCACCCAGGCACCCCTATTTTTAACTGAATTCTTATTCTTTTATTTATTCATTCATTTATTTAGTGTTTATTTAAAACCTGGTTTGTGCCAGGGATAGTGCTGGTAGCCACTTTCACAATTCACAGCGTAATATGTATCCTCATCATACTTAGAAACCTACTACATTGCCTGCCAAAGGAAAGTTCTGGACACGGAGGATGTTTGGCTATGCAAACAGTGGCCTTCCTCCTTTCCATGTGTCCTAGAAAGAAATTCAGAGAAGGAAATGGCATAACGATTCAATTGCAAATATGTTTTAGAGATTATATGTAAGGGGAGCTACACTGGCCATGGCGTAGTTAAAAATAAGGAGTCCTGGGAAAGGTTGGACAAGAACACATGTTTGGATCAAACAACCACGTTATGCAGAAGACAGATTGCTGGAAAGGTACCCAGACAGGAGATTCACTCACTAGTGGCTGCTGTTATTAGAGTAGTAATATCAAAGAATATTTTATTCCGTGTGATATTTATACCATCCAGCTATTCATGGACACACAGGTGGACTTTTCCTGGCCTTTTCAGGAGAAAGGCCACCCCGATCCGCTCACACGCATCTATACATGTTTTGCTGCTCTTAGCTGTTAGCTCACAGCATAGGTAAATCAGAGGCCCTTGTAGGGTTTTAAATATCTTCTCACATTTTAGCCTTTAAAAATTTCTACGCAGCAACTTGTAATAGTTCTGCATAAAGAAGAGAAAATTGAAACTCAGAGATTCAATTCGCATCCGTCACACAGCCGTGAAATCAGGAGGTCGGGATTTTATTCCCGGTCACTGGTCACTGGTAGTCAAAATTTCACATTTATCCCGTTATGCACACTGGTTAGAGAGGCACATGCCGTTCCCGTTCTAGTCCTTAAAGAAAACTAGTGTATAACAACGTGAATCCATCAGGGTCTAAGATCCATTGCCTGAACAGACCTTTCAGGAATGTGAGCTGCTTCACCATCAGCAAACCCGCGGCCTACATTCATTCACTCACGGAGGGACACATATGCCGCCGTGTCACCCCTCGCTCACTGATGAGAACGTGAAAGCCTAGAAAGAAACCGGACTTTGCTTCTTATTTTGAGGTTAACAAACCAGAACAGAAAGAAAAAACACTTGAGGGGCTGATACATGGGACAGATATATTTCAGAAAACCTTCCCTAAGACACGTGGACACGGTGGGGAAGAGCCGGAGGGGACTGGGGCAGCAGGGACCAGCCACGCTCACGCGGCCGTAGCAAGAGTCCTAACAAGAGCGACTGCAGTCTTTGTCATAGTAGTAGCCAGTTTCTACTGGGTACCAGCTTGGGCAGTTTTGAGGTTATACCAGTAATTCTCATGTTGAACTTACAAGGTAGTTCTCAGTCATATTAATGTTCAGATGTGAAACTGTGTCTAGGAAATTTTCAGAGTTAAGGGATGTGCTCACGGCTCCGTGATTTGATCCCAAATGTTTAACCATCAGCTCTGTAGAAAAATAAATGTACACATATATATTCACACATATGTAATTACAGTTAGAGATAAATTCACGTATGTACATAACAGTATTATAACTTTTACCTATGTAAAAGGTGTGTAGCACACAATTTATAAATCATAAACTATAAAATACTCTATTGTCAATTCCACATGGCAAATTATGTCTCATAGAATACTCTCTTGAATTTTTGTTGAACTCTGTATCCGTAGCCAATCTATCATTGGCACTGATGGATAAATGTAATTCTGACATCAATGCTGTTTTACATTTTCATTTATATTAATGAATAAGAAAATGAGATAAAAAAGACACATATCAGAAATTCACTCGTTGGCCAATGCCTCCATCGACTCTTTTACTGAATCTCATACTAGCTTTTGAATACTGGAAGAGTGTTTCTTTAATTGTTTCTGTTCTATTCAAGATATAAAGCTCCATGACTGACATACTTTTAAGTTTAATCTGCATTATTAACATTTCCTCGGTCGTTTCCTTAAGTCTACCCAATCAACAGAACAGTAAATAAAACCCCAGTTCACGGATGGCATTGTCGATTTCCGTAGTCTGAATGCTCCCACCAACAGCCGGTGGAACCTGGTGTGAGCCAGCGTCAGCAATAACGAGGGAGAAAAGTTCATCCTGGCCTATCCACATGTTACTCTGATTTCAAGTAACATGCAGGGGCTTTTTGAATTTTAAAATTTTTGATATGCTCTCAAATTTGCAAGAATAGTACAAAGAGCTCCCACACACCCCTCAGCAATTGTTTTAGGTTTCTGCCAATTTGCTTTAATATTTCTGCCTAAATCTGTCTCCTTCCTCCTTCTTCAATCTCTCTCTCTTTTCTTGATCAATCTTGCAATTACTTATCAATTTCATTAATCTTTTCAGGGAACCAAACTTTGACTTTGTTAATTTTGTCTTTTTCCTCACACTGTATTACTGATGTTTGCCATTATTTTCTTTGTTCTATTTAATTTAAGTCTAAGTGGCACTTCTTTTCCAGCCTCTTAAGGGAAAAAGTTGAGAATAGATTTTAGACTATTCTTTAATATAAACATCTAAAGCTACAAATTTCCCCTTATCACAACTTTAAATTTATGCAACAATTTTTCTGGTATATTTTCATTATCATTCTCTTTGAAATATTTTCTAATTTTCTTGCAATTTGTTTTTGAGCTGTGAGTTACCCAGTAGTGTGTCAAATTTCAAAATAATTGGGGAGTTCCTAGAGATCTCATAGTTACTCACTTCTAATTCAGTCCTCTATCACTTTTTCAGCTATTAACTGTTTACATTATTTTTAGTGGTTGTCCTAAGGATTGCGATATGCATTCTTTATTTTAGAATTAACATGGTGCTTTATATGAATGTAATAGTTTTGTAATAGCAAAGTTCCTTTCATCTGGTCACTGATATTGTCACATATATTCCAGCTACTTGTTTATAGTATAAACTTTACAACAGTGCTCTTATAGTCATTCAATTACATGCCTTTCAAGGAAGTTGTGATAAAGTGGCCTTTTGTATTCTCTTATATTTACCATTTCTAGTTTTCTATATTCTTTCTTATAAAACAAAGGATTTATCTGGTTTCAATTCCCCTTAGCCAAAAGAATTTTTTTATCTTTTCTTTTATTGCAGAACTACTAGAAATACATTTTCTCCATTTTAATCTGAGAGCTTCTTTATTTTTCCTTTGGTATCTAAAGGATATTTTTATTGGATACGGTACTGGTGGTCATTGATATTTTTGTTATTAATGTTGTTTGTTTCACAATTTAAGGATACGATTCCATGGGGATAAAACTTAATTTTTTTTTGTTTGTTTAAAAGGAGCCAACTTTTATTCACTGATTTTTCCCTGAATATAATGTGTAATTTTTGTCCAGCTACTTTAAAATTTTTCTTTTCATTTTTGGTTTACCATCAGTTTGGTTATGATGGGCCTCCGTGTGGTTTTCTTTTGTATTTATATGGCATGTGGTTCATAGAGTTTCTTGGATTTGTGCATTTGTGGGTGTTTGTATTTTACCATATTTGGTAATGTTTTGGCCATAGTTCTTCATCATCCATATACGTATCATCTATATCTAAATGCTGTCGTAGAAGGGTAGGCCATGTTGACGTCTCGAGATAAAGCATTCCAGACAGAAGGGAGATCCATTCAAAAGCACCTATGATAAAGCATGCCTGGCATGTTTGTGGGACATGAAGCAAGCGTGGACAATGGAGCTGTGTGTAAAGGGGGCACGCAGTAGGAGAAGTTAAAGAACCCACATAATTGGGATTTTTCAGTCTTTTTAACATGACTTTGGCTCATAAAACTTTGGCTCTCAGTGTAAAACCACTGAGAGGCCTTGAGTAGGGGAGCAATACTACTTTCGTAAAGGTATTACTCTGGCTTTTATACTGAGAATGTATTATGGTCGTGGGGGAGAAAGGAAATGAAAAACAGAAGCTACTCCAGTACCTCAGGTAAGATACACAGTAGAATGCGGTGTTGAAGCTGGTGAGCAGCAGGAAGACTCAAGATATTCTGAGGTGAGGCCCGGCCGGGTTTCTGGACAGTTTGAATCTAGAGAGTAAGGCAAAGAAAGAAATCATAAATAATTTTAAATTTCTTGTTCTGAAAACCCAAAGGAGAGCTTTATTTTAGTTTAGAAAGCATAGACGTCAGGTGGATCAGTTTTGGGTGGGAGGAGGTCAAGAGCAGATTTGTGGACTTGACTTTTAGATGTCTATCAGATGGCTAAGACAACGCATCAGGAAGATACTTGCATACACCATATATGTGTTTCAGAGTCCAGAGAGAGGTCTGGGTTGGAAACATCCATGTGAAAGACCTCCACATATCAGTTTATAACCATGATTGGATAAAAATCACCAAAGTAGTAAATTTAAGCAGAGAAAAAGAATAGAAGCAAGAGCTGAGAACAGGGCTGAGAATTGAAGTCAGTAAGAACCCAGTAAAATAAGCTGAGGTTGGCAGTGAGGTAGGAAGTCAAGTGAAGAAAATATATTAAGGAGGAGAGTGTGATTGGCTTTACTTGAGGCTCCTGATCAGTGATTTAAAGTGAGGGCTGGGAGCTAACAACTGGATATAGCAAGGTAAAGGTCATTACCAATCTTGATACGGGAAACTCTGGTGGGGAAGCGGGAGTGAAAGCTTGATTGTGGTGACATTCAGAGTATAGTGGCGGGGAGCTGAGTAACTTTTTTGAGAGGTTGCTGTAAAGGACAGTAGATGAATGGATCTGTTGCTGGCAGGTCATAAAAAGGTTATTTTAGAAATTTAAAGTTTATGATAGTTAATTTTGTGTCAGTTTGACGGGCCATGAAGTGCCCAGAGATCTGGCTAAATCTTATTGTGGGTGTGTCTATAAGGGGGTTTCTCCAGGAGATTAACATTGCCTTTAGTAGACTGAGTAAAACGGATTGCCTTCCCCAATGTGGGCAGACCTCATCCCATGTACCGAAGGCTCGAATAGTCCAAAAAAGCTAAGCAAGGGAGCATGTGATTTCTCTTCCTGTCTTCGAACTGGAACGTTGGTCTTATCCTGCCTTTGGATTCAGACTGGAACTTATATTATTGGTCATTAGCTTGCCCGTTACCAATCTTGGGACTTCTTGGCCTCCGTAACTGCATATGTCAATTCCTTATGGTACACTGATAGATACAGATAGATGGATGGTACAAATACAGATATCCTATCGGCTCTACTTCTCTGGAGAACCCAGACTAATATAAAGCGGGGGAAATTGTAGCGTGCTTGCCTGCTGATTGGAATGATACAGAAAAGAGAGGGAGAAAATTTGAGGGATTATGAGTTGTCCTAGGAGAAAAGGAGTGAGATTTATTGTACAAGTAAAGAGATTGGAATGATTCATCTATAATGACAGTGACAAGGTACAGTGTATGGAAATAGATGATGGTAAATAGATTTGGATGTGGAATTTAAGTAGATTTCATCTGCTTTCTTTTATTTTCTCAGGGTAGTAGGAAGCAATACAACCGACAGTGAATATGGTAAGCATATTCTCACGGTGCGAGAATGAACGTGTAAAGTAGTCATTTGGAGGAGTGGGAGAGCAAGGGTACCACACGAATATATTAGGTTTGCTGCTGAAATAAATACATGCAAAAAACAATAGAATGGGGGGATAGCATTAGTCTAAAATTCTTTCCAATAGAGTAAATCTGTCTTGTGCTTTGGCCCTTTCCTTGTCTTCTTTCCAACAGTATACTTTGATACCTCTTTCCCCAAGTTAATAATCATCATGTGCCTAATACCCCATAGTCCTCACTTTGTCTCACTAGCCTTTGCTTTTTAAAAAAAATTTTTTAATAATTTTTTTATTTTTTTATTAACATATAATGTATTACTAGCCCCAGGGTACAGGTCTGTGAATCACCAGGTTTACACACTTCACAGCGCTCACCATAGCACATACCTTCCCCAATGTCCATAACCCCAGCACCTTTTCCCTACCCCTCTCCCCCCAGCAACCCTCAGTTTATTTTGTGAGATTAAGAGTCTTTCATGGTTTGTCTCCCTCCCGATCCCATCTTGTTTCATTTATTCTTTTCCTTACCCCCAAACTCTCCACATTGCCTCTCAACTTCCTCATATCAGGGAGATCATATGATAATTGTCTTTCTCTGATTGACTTATTTCGCTAAGCATAATACCCTCTAGTTCCGTTCACGTTGTCGCAAATGGCAAATTTCATTTCTTTTGATGGCTGCATAGTATTCCATTGTATATATGAACCACATCTTCTTTATCCATTCACCTGTTGATGGACTTCTAGGTTCTTTCCGTAGTTTGACTATTGTGGACATTGCTGCTATAAACATTCGGGTGCACGTGCCCCTTCGGATCACTACATTTGTATCTACAAACTTTGGCTTTAAGATTGTTACCATTTCATCTCCTTCTACCACTATCCAATTTACTCCAGGTCTTTCCCCGTATCCAATGCAGGTGACAGATTAACTTACACTGATTAAGTGATAAAGAAATTTATTAGTTCATATAATAGGCCAGCTATGAATAAGTTTTCAGAATTAGTTGACCTAGAAATTAAATGATATAATCATGGGTCTAATTTATTTTGGTCTTTCCTTGCTGTTGTCCATTCTTCTAGCTTCATCTAAGTCAATATTTCTCAGCTAGAAGAGATTTTACCCCCAAGGACACTTGACAATATCTAGAACAGTTTTGATTTCCACAACTGAAAGTTTTCTACTAATACTTAGGTTGTAGAGGCCAGGGATGCTGCTAAAAATCCTATAGTATGTCATAATAAAGAATAATCTGATCATAGTAACCCTGCTATTTCATCGAATAATTGTTTCCATAGCGATAAGGGGTATATATCTCTTTATTCTTATCCAGTAGGGAAAAAGAAAGGAAACTTTTTTTTGTCACTTGTTTTTGAGAGTGAAGAAACTTGAATAATTTCTCTCATGACCCATCAGACCAAGTTGATTAAGGGATTCTTTAAGCCAATCACTGGCAAAGGGGATGAGATAATCATGAGTGTCTTACAAAAATCAGGGTTCAAACTTGGTCACAAAACACAAAACAAACTTGTTGGGGCTAGATGAACTAGATGTTGGGGAATCAATCACAGTCATTATTTATAGTTATATTTATATTTAATCTATACAATAAATACACGGATAAATATGGTCTTAAGGAGATAAAAGGTGATTCTGTTTATATGAATATTACTAGATATTCAATTCTCTATTTTTTAAAAAAATATCTAATAGCTGCTAAGTGGCCAAGACAGCCAAGAGATGACAGAGTATGCTTCTTTCTATAAACCTAGTCAACACTCTCAGGTTTGGGTAAGTGGATACATCACTTTAAGATAAAAAAAGGTTAAGATGAAAAATAAAAATACTACAGAAGAACAAATTCCAGATGTCTGCTGAGATCATTTTCCAGATACATGAAGTGTTGCTTACCAATGGGACTGCAGAAAACATTAAATTAGCAGTTGCCTGGCAACTAAAAAACCAACAGCAGGACCAACTCGTGAAAAGTGTAAGGAGTCAGGCCATTGTTTTTCTCTCTCTCTTTTAAAATCTTGGTGTTACAGCTGACTTAGTTTATTGAAACAGTTAAAAATAATATCTGCATTAGTCAGAATTTTCCAGAGAAACAGAAGCAATAGGTTATGAGAGGAGATTTACTAAGGAATCAGTTCATACAATTATAGAGGCTGAGAAGTCCCACCATCTGTCCCTTGCAAGGCAGGAACCTAGGATAGTTAGTGGTATAATTGAGTGAGTACAAAGGTCTGAGAACCAGGGGAGCCAATAATGTATATATATCCCAGTCTGAGGACAGGAGAAGATGGAATGAGATGACTCACCTTCAGCAGCAAGGCAGAAAAATAGGGCTAAATTCCTCCTACATCTGCCTTTTGTTCTATTCAGACCTTCAATGGATTAAAGGATGCCCAACAACCTTGGAGAGGGTAATCTACTTTATTTGGCCCACTGATTGAAATACTAATCTCATCCAGAAACACTGTCATAGACACACCCGGAAATAATGCTTTATCTGCACACCTTGTAGCCCACTCAAGCTGGCACATAAAATTAACCATCACAAGTTCACCTCTTGTCAACTTGGCACCCACATGGATAATGCATATCTTTAAACCATACTTATCTCAAATAAAGACAACAAGATTGTAATTCCACTTAACATGATAAACTATGCCGCATACAACCCAAAACACACTAACTCTCCCCCAGCGAGGAAATAAAGTCCTTGAGAAATGTTAACTCTTCTTGATATACTGTAACATAAATATGATGGGGTAAAATTAGCAATACTTCAATAGTGTGATATAAAATCAATATACCTTGTGCTACATGATAAGGGAATAAGAGAAGGATGAAAACGTGCATGCACATACACAAATGTATTCATAACAAAACATGACAAATAGTGTCCTCATTTTTGTAACAGGTCACATGATCATAGGTGTCATTTAGCCAATTTATTCTATTACCCATTCCATATTACCTTTGCTTTCAGCAAGCACCAAGGCTGGTCATCATTCTTTACCTAGTTGGGTGACCTAAATCTTCATTCCTAAGGGGTCTGGGTTATTAATATTTCTCCCTAGATTGGGTTGATGCATTTTTTTATTGACCTTAGTTGCAGGATATGTTAATACTAAGAGACACTTGAAGGACTCTCCTATATTCCAGACATATGCTTTCGTACCTCCATTGTGGAATAGTCATCCAATCTCCCCTTGGCAGTCAAAAGCAATCACTCCAGGCAATACTGTAACTCCTTTCTTTGCCTGTCGATTCGGAGGAGCCCAGAATGTGTGTGTATAGGTCTCAGCTTCCAGCTCACTGGGTCATTGCTGTGTTCCATGGTGGAAGCATCCCTCTCTCTGAAACTAACATCATTAAGCAGCAAGGCATAAAGTCATGAGAACAGGAAACAAAATTTTGCTAATGGGTCACTAAAGGTAATGGGGAAGGATGCCAGTCTCATTTTCACCCCTTGATTCCTGGACACATGAATCCTGGTACTGGAGAAACAGCACCATATATTGGACACTGATTGAAAGCATGTACAGCCTTCTGGAGAACCTTTCACCAGCTCTGCAAGGTATTTCCATTTAACAGGTGCTGTGACCAAGTCTTCAAAAACCCATTCCACAATTCTGTCAAGCCAGCTGCTTCAGGATGATTAAAAACATAGTAAAACCACTGAATTCCATGAGCATGGGGCCGTTGCAACATTTCTTCTGCTGTGAAGTGACTTCCTGATTAGAAGCAATGCGGTGTGGAACACCATGATGGTGGAAACCGCGTTCTGTAAATCCATGGGTGGTAGTTTTGGCAGAAGCATTGAAAATGGGGAAAACAAATCTGTGTAATCAATCACGTCCTTTAAAGCTAGGACTTCAGAACTGTGGCATACTGATCAGAAGACAGTTCAGAGCAGATGGAATCTGTACATGTTTGTGTTCATTCCCATGTGCACGTCTCAAGTCAACCCAGGCATCAGGAGACTTGAGTTTTAGTCACTTTGTCATTTACCAGCTGATTAGTGAAGCAGCAAGTCTGTGAACCATTCTTGGCCTGTTTACCTCTATCATAAATGAGAGGATTAGACTAGAAAATTTCTAATGACTCTGCTTTAACATTCTCACAGCCTGTGAACAAACCACTTACCTGCTTGTATGTTGCTGAAGGCTTCTGAAAAAAGATTACTGCAAAGTTTTTAAATCCAGAGGAATTAAATTCAACTTAATTCAAAGAAGGCACCTAAATACTTTCTCCCTCTTATAGTGCTACCAATTAAAGTTCATCCAATTCAACAAACATTTTTTGTGCAAAGATACTTGGTATAATATGCACTAGGAAAATCATAATTATGTGACATAGACAGGCATAGCTTCAATTCTAATCATGTTGTATTTTGTATACTTATCTGTCATTTCGTAGTAGCTCTTGGGGAGTATATAAATATAACATAGGCATAGCATAATTTTACTACAGAAAGGATCAGAGCTATTTATTTTAACCTGTTTTGATAAAATTTTCCAGCACAAACTACACTATTATTAAAATGTTCAACATCATCAATGGTCCTCTATAATTTTATTTTCCATTAAATATTTTTTCAAGGACTATTAGCACTATTCCTTTATATCTTGAGGCATTAAGGCATGTTGATTAAGAACATGAATTTAGGTTATGGGTCTGAGTCCTGACTTTGCTACTTAGTAGCATTAATTTTGGGTGGGATATATAAAATTTATGTATCTCATTTCCTTATGCACACAATCTGGAGAGAAATACACCCACCTTTGGGGGATGTCGTGAGAATTAAATGGATTATTCTATTTGGATTGTTGAGACCAATAGTAAGAGCACAGGAACATTAACTATTATTATTGCCATCTTTTCTTCCTCTTATTTTGGAATGAAAGACAGTGGAGAGATAGAATTCATCAACCTACTTGACTCTACACTAATTTTGTTGGATATACTAATTTTATCTAGAAATTTTTATAATATATATATTACAATATATATCAGATATACATCAAAAATGCATTATATTGAGATTGATAAATAATTCTGCTCAGTGATAAATCATTGTATGCTGATGTGAGCACCTGTTTCCCTACCAAGGCCAAAACTTTTAATTATCTTATTTGTGTAAAAACTTGGCTCTTTGAAAGCAGAAAGGAATTTTCCAGAGATGCAGTGATTTACTTCACATCAGATCAGGAAGGGGAACATATAATCTGTGATTTAATGATTCTCTTTGCAGCTGGGCAGCCTGATGTGGAGGGGAAATGAGGGACTTGTTGATGATCTAGAAGAGCAAGCAGGTGTGTGTACTTAAGCATGCTGGGGTGTAGGGAAAGAAAGGGGGAGCAGGTGTGAAAGGTGGGATTGGAGCATTCTGGGAAGACCATAGCCAGAGGGTGTTTTTTTTTTTTTTTTTTTTTTGAAGGGGGGTGAGTGGTATTGAGATAAAGCATGGTGAGCAGTTATTTCCAAATTCACACTTGCTATTGAGACATGGCAGTACCAGAAAGTGCTGATGTGTGCATTTGGGGAAATTGTTTGGAAATAATTCATTTTGTTTAGACCCAGACACAGGATCAGAGCTGGAAGGGACCTAGAAATTCTGTCTCCAAAATCATCCAAAACAGATGATGATTGTCTATGCTAATTATAAAGCCTCCAAGGGAGACTTTCCACCATCTAATGAAACTTCAAATTATAAGCAACAGCCATCATCAACATATGTACATTTCAGTAGTTATTAAGGCAAATATGAAAACAATGGTATTTAAATTAACATTTGCATCACACTAGACAGTCCTAGCATATCCTACTTTCTCCTGCTGTAATTTATTTCAGTCATCAATTTAAAATGAGAAGGATTTTCATTGCTTTGTTTCAAATTAGAGAATGTAGGAGGTTTGTGCCTGCCTCATTTGCCCTGCTGGCTTTGAAGTCCTGACTTTTGTTCTCAAAAAGCTCAATTTTAGTATTAGGCTCCTGGGCCAATTGCATCTGTCATTCTCTAGCCATGATAATTGTTAAGGGATGGAAAACCATAATGAAGTTAAGATGTTGCCTTGTCTATCGTCTTGAATTATTCTCGTACAAGATTTTGCAGAGGAGGTAGAGATGGAAAGAATAAAGAACAAATCAAAGGGCCAAATCAAAAAAATCAACAAAGACAGAAGAATCAGAACAAGGATATGCCGAAGTGTGTTTGAGGGAAGTTGTGTCCATGGAAATTTGGAGACCGTTTCTATAAAATTATTGTCACATTCAAATAACTTGTTTAGAAGCTGAGCCATTCTTTTCTCTAGTGAAACTTATTGCTACCTTTGCTATGAACTTTAGGACTAAAGCCTGGCCTTCTGGCTAATTTCTGCGTTTACTCTTCCCGAAATCCCTATGCATAGACTACAAAGATAGGTGGGCTATTGTATTACAGTTTATGAGAAGCCTTGAGAAGCAAGGAGAGCTCAGTCGTAAGGATATAAAAACACAGTGAAGTTCCTTTTCCTAGTGGTTAAAAACTGAGTAAGAGGCATGGTGGTTTCTCTTAGGAAAACCCCTAATTTGCATTCCTACTCCTATTACTCTAATTTCTTCATGTGAAATGGGTTTCTTGCCACTGTACAGTTAACCCTTCACCTTGTTTTTCAGTCTGGACTGGCCAACCGGGTACATACTTGCTTCTCTACTCCACCCATAGATCCTGGTGAATGGCTCCAAAAATATAAAACATGAGTCTCTGGGAACACTGTAAACAAGAGAGGATTCCTCTAGCAAATTAGAGGTTTTACAAACTTTTGGAACTCTGAAATCGGAAGGGGTTATACTAATAGATAAAGCAGATGGGTGAAAAAAAGCCACAATGTGGAACCGATGCAGGGGTAAGAGACTGCAGATGAGGGAGAAGCTCTTCCTAGCTGAGCTCCAGAGAAATCCCAAGCTTAGAGTTGGTGGACAGCAAAAGAGCAGGATTGCGTAGAGTTGCCAAAATCTGTATGGTCTAAGTTGGCTCCTTATCTTCTGGGGCCCGTTTTGGAGCAGGATTCTAGGACATTTGTTCACAGATGGAAATGCAAGATTTACCTTCCAGACAGAGTGAGTAATAGATTTGGGGAGGGCTCAGTCATAGTCTGTGTAGTAAGGTGAAGGAATTAAGGAAGAACCTGAAAGGGCACCATGTTACCACGATAGTATAAGAAGAGACAGTGCCTGTAAGAGTATATTGGGGAAAAGTCTACTTCGGAGCAATTTACTTTACTTTGGCATTTGTGGAGTTCTTGAACTAAGCCTAGTTTTACTCCCAGGTACGAACCATAAAGAGAAGCCTGATTTTTCAACAGGATCCATCAACTTACTTGAGCATCTCAGCCAGCCATTCCTGTTAAGGTTGACAGATACACACTACTGAAAAGGAAAAGCCTATAGCAATTTATGCTGAGTCAGATCAAATTCTGCGTATAAATATGAATCATAAAACAAGGACTCTTGGACCTCTGAGGAATACTTAGCCTGCAGAAGAAAGACCAAGATGGGCAATCAGAAAAACAGATTCCAGATAGGGAAATAATGCAAGAAATAGTAGAGAATTAAAAAATTAAAGTATGTGTCCTTAGAAATATTTGAGGGACTATATCATTCATAAACCACAAACAAGATACTAGGGAATTAGGAGTAATTACAGACCAAGAAAAACTCTTAAAATTTTTAAAAATATGCAGAAAACATTAAAATACCATTGATCTAATTTAAAAAAGGAATTAGGAAATTGGAAACAAAGTAAAGCAAAATGATCAGACCTCAGCAGAAAGAGAAAAAAGATGGAAAGAGTTTATAGATATGGAAGGTACAGAAAAACCATATTCTAGTACATACTACCGATGGCGCAGATAGAGGAAAGGGAACGAAGATAAGGATAATCAAATAAACAACTGGTCAGAACCACAAGAGAAGGGATATTTGAGCAAGAAGATGAAAGAATCCTGCAGATAACTGTGGGATAAGCATTCCAGGCAGAGAAGGCCGTCTCTGAGAAGACCCAAAAGTAAGAAAATGCCTGGCTTATTTGAGAACAGCAAGGAAGTTACTGCAAGTAGAGTTAAGTAACCAGCAGTGAGGGTAATTGGACATGAGGTAAGAGAAGCAACGGGGCCAGAGTTTGTTGGTCTTTTTTACTCTTGCCAACTCACCTTAAGGTGAATAGGGAGCAACTGGATGGTTTAAAAAAAAAAAACAAAAAACAATGACATAATCTAACCTACTTTTTAAAAGAATGACATTGGCTGTTCTTGATTAAAGGACATTTTGAATAACTTTTTTCTTTTCCACAAAGACTACGTGGGTCACACTCTGAGTTCTTGAGGATTTGAAACTTTCTATTGCTTGTATTATTGTATGAGTAATAACATCTTGTGTCCTAAACTTTTCACTTGAAAACTTACTAGATAAGCTAGTGTCTTCCAGCATTTACTATGGTAGAGGAGAAAAATGAGATGATTCTCATTGTGTGTGTGTGTAGATAACATTTTTTTATCTTTCATTTTTTCCATCTTTTTATAGCAGCCTCTGTTATTACTAACCTTTGGACCTCCATCATTTCACCAGTGAGAGCTAAGCAGTCACCATTTACCATTAACTTCATGTGTAAATCCACATCGCTCATGGTAGTACTACCACGTTGCTTTGGCTCTTAAAAAAAAAAAAAAAAAGATTTTACTTATTTGAGAGGTGAAGGGAAGGAGTAGGAGCAGAGGGACAAGCAGACTCCCCAGTGAGCAGGGAGCCAGACAGGACCCTGTGCTGCCGCCCAGGACCCCAAGATCATGACCTGAACCGAAGTCAGACACGTAATCAACTGAGCCAACCATCCAGGCACCCCTTGACTTGGCTCTTATCATGTGTAACTGCCTTACTTAGTCCTCACAACAACCCAGTGAAGCAGCCCCCGTTATTATCTCCATTTTACAGGGGAGGCATAGAGAAACCCGCGTCTCCTTACAGCTCTCGACCACAACGCACCGTGTGTTCGACACTAGCCTGGTGGAGTCTCCCTGAGCCGGGCATGTGTTGAATCTTGCATGTGTGAAACTTGTTACATGGGGGAGGGGGTGTTCCAGAGGGATGGAAGCCAGCCTGACTGTGGGGAAAGCATGATCACTGTGGGGAAAGGAATGTTAAGAATGCGGGGGGGCTTTCTTAGCATCAGCCCAGCTCCCCAGAGAACACAAGAGCCCTCTGCTCCTGTGGAACACTGAGACGGGGACAAAGACAGCATGACCCCTTTTGAGCTCTACATTCCAGCCTTTCTTTAGCTCAGGACAGTTTTGTTTCTTAAAAATACCTGTGTACTTTTACATAAGACTATCTGATGTTATTTCCTGAAACATATCTTATCCAAGACATGTTTGGTTGTGAGTGGTAATGGTTTAGGCACGTATTGGATCAGGGGGGTGGCTACTGTGGTAGACAGTCCTGGCTGCCCACAGCCACTCCCAACCTTACTTTTCTGCTAACTGAAATCAAGTCTGTTTAAGCGGTGGACCAAGAGGTCTTGATCTCCAGGAAACAAGGCAGTCTGCCAAAACTAGGAAATGAATTGTGATGAGTTTACACCAATCGTGTAACTTTACTCTCATTTGATAGAAACTCATTTCTCTAAACTTCTTGCAGATGGAAGAGACCAAATGATTAGAGAGAAATTCTCCTGAAGGAGGTTATTCTGGAAAAAAAAATAATTTCCTGATGAAAGAGACAAACATAGCACTACTGTTACATGAAACTCCTCTTTCCTTTTCTTCCTACTCTCAAGATGAACATGAAAATGCCTTGAGCTATGGTAAGAACTTATCAATCAGAAGACAAGTAGGAAATATAAAACTGGCAGAGCAGAAAGTGAGAAGGAGCCTGGATCTTCCATGACATCCCTGAGCTGCTGGACCAATATTGCGAGAATCTTTGTTAAGTCAAAAACATTTTTATGGTTAAACAGTGAAGTGTTCCGTTATCTATAGTCAAAGATTTCCTAACCAACATAACCATTTGGAGAATAGTATTTGATGAGAATATTCTCAGAGAATGTAAGATATTTTGAACAAAAAAAAAATCAATTTCCTTATTAGTGGGTATATTTTAGGCACTCCGTTTTTAGCTATTAGACACACAGACCATATACAACAATAAACATGGAAATCTATCTATTTATTATGTTTTGGACCACTATGCTTTTGAATTTGTCTTTAATGACAGAAGTCAACTTTGAAGTGTTGCTTCTAGTTGCTTGTGTTTGTTACAGATAATTACATAGCAGAGTCCACTGGAAAATCTAATTCCAGTTGGATTTGGAGCAATAGTTATAGGGTGATTCATCTTGCATATTTGATTCTGGAATATGCTTTTTCTATTGAAATTTTTTTCTTCTATTTAATGATTTAAGTGAATTTAGATACTTTTAGAATCTTTGTCAGGGGTTGTGGCAATATTTTAAACCTCCTCATATGCAGAAGGCACATAGACATCAGATTGGTTATTAGTCAAAATCAAATGTAAATATTTAGCTTCTTTGTTGGACCTGGGGCTGAACATCACACACATGGAGAGGGAAATATGTACCACCAACATACGCACAGAACATTGCTAGAAATGGGTGAAATGATAAACTCAGGGTGATCACATTTATCAGCCGTGTGTCATGCTTGCTATAGAAAGTAAGGTGATATGCAAAAGCTTTAAGAACCATAAAGAAATTCTTTAATCATATGTTCTTCAGGGTTGGCTAAGTCCTTTCAAGACTACTCTCCCTGCTTCTAATTCTACAACTTAAGAGGGGAAAAATGAGAAAAATTTCAGGGGTCATCCACATGACTATTAATGAACTGGAAATAAAAGTGATGAGTAAAGCCTAAAGGATCTTTACTGTTTAGTCTTGATTAAACACTGAGAGATGAGCCTGACCTCGAGTATATGAAAGAGGAGTACACAAAGGAAAGGAGCCAGCTGTTCTCCTTCACTGGTGGCTGAAGAGGCAAAAATGGACTTCCTTTGTGTTCTTCTTGGGGACCTAGGCCTAGGCAAAATGTAATGTTTGCATAACTTGGGGATAATGTGCCACTCCTTTTTTCAAAAGGCTAGTCTAGGATGTTTTGACCTTCGGAGAGAGCTTTCAACTCTATTTCATGATTCTAAAAGAGAACCAAGTTATGTTTAAATAAGATAAAAGAATAAGTATGAGGGAAAAAAAGCTATCAGAATGTCAACAATAAAACACAGCCTCAGATTAGTCATT
The DNA here is from genome assembly GCA_004024625.1 of Mellivora capensis. Classification (NCBI taxonomy): domain Eukaryota; kingdom Metazoa; phylum Chordata; class Mammalia; order Carnivora; family Mustelidae; genus Mellivora; species Mellivora capensis. Next base: position 26,755 of record PISX010002688.1, on the reverse strand, counting down.
ACTCTTTGTTCCTCTTTGAAAAATTTTATAAATCTAAAAGTAAAAAATAATGTCTGGTGGGAGGAGATCAGTTTGAAGATTAATAGTTTGCAGGTACTTACACTTTATAAAATTATGCCATCTCAAATATCCTATTACTAATATATGAGCTTAATATGCTAAGACTAAATTGGAGATTTAACTATTGGCATACCTTCCTCTCCCCACTGAATGTGGATGAGAGCCTATCACTCACATATCTTAGAAACCTCTTCGAGGCAGTTCTGTCTGGCGTGGTTTGGGTCACATTCTAGGTAGGAAGCTACTCTCAGGTCACCTCACCTGGATGGGACAAAACCTGCACTGACATATGTTTTGACAACTCGTTTCTTTCACTTATCAAATGCTTCTGACGTGGCAGTTCCAGCCCCCCCCACCAAGCTCCATCCCCACAGGTTGGGTTAGATGTTTCTATCCTTGTCAGAAAGGTTTCGTGGTCTAGCTATAGTTGAGATTAAGGGCTGGGTCTAACATAACTTGATTTGTCGAACAGTCAAAGCTGGACAGAAAAAAAAAAGGCACGCTCACAGGAATTCTGGCAGATTTATTTTCAGTTCTAGCCAAAAAACAGTCTTTCTCACATAATTTCAGTGTGTCCAGTTCAACCCAGGTCAGAAACCAGAAATATAAAACATTCACCAATGTTTCTGGACTTCCAGAAACCAGCCAATGCTCGGGTGGCTGAGAATGTATTTACTTAAGCATGATCCTACTTTGAAACCATTCACCCTGCCTGCCTGTTAGAGACTCTGGAAAGTAGAGTGCTCACAGAGAATGACTCTGTAATGCAGTAATGCAAGTTCTTTCGTTTTCTATATATTTCCACGTCTTGTTTTGTTATCTGGAGAATTCCATTATATCATTAGACTTGAACATTTATATCTTACCAGTTATTAGTCAAAAAAATATTTAATTTCTCAACTTAATAAGCATATTGGAAAGAAAGGAGTATACATATGCTTTGAACAACAATGAAGAACTTTTTTTGTGGTGCTATATGTTTGACTCTCAGAAATAGTGAATACACAGTAAAAGATGTTGCAAATGTTGTGCCTTTAATTGGTATCTAGTGCTTACCTGTCTTGTGAGATTTGGGCAATATTTATATAGACTAAACATTCAAAAATTCTTACAAAAAAATCTAGTGGTTTTTCCTCTCTCCACCAATGTATACAATGAATGACAATTAGCTCTGTTCTAAATACACAGCCAAACCCAGATTATAATACGAAGCCCAGAAAATGTGAAGCTCTCTATGTCAGAGTTTCTGAGAGTCTCTCCTATTTCAGATATACCTTTCCCAGTCTCTCCCATATGTGTGTAAGTTCCCCCTTTCAAATCAAGAAAAGTAGTTTTTAGTAATTATGTACTGTATGTAGATTAGTATATTCACACTCACACAAGCTACTTGCTATAATTTTCCTCAAATGTTCAAGTAACAGAAACCCACCTAGTCTAGTTTGAGTATAAAATGGAATTTATTGGAAGTGTACTTAGACATTTTATAGAAATTGAGCAAAAGTTGCATTGAAAATACATTGAGGCATTTTACCAAATTTGAGCAAGAGTGGAATAGCCAGGAGGAAAGCCAGGGAGTATGGTGACATGGGTGCCATGTGTTGATACAGCAATGGAACATGAAGGGTCGAAGGACACAAGCAGCAGTGATGTCAGCGAGGAGACATGAACAGTGGTGTTTAAATGACATTCCTTACAATGTTCCACCATCATTGTGACTCAGAGACTGTCTTCTCTGACTCTTAGTTCAAAATCTTGAACAAAAGTTTCTGGTTGATACTGGTTCAACAGACATGGGAGGAATGTGGACTTGGTACTCACTTTATAACTTACTACCTGTATGAACTTTACTCTTGTGTCATGAAGTAGAAGATATTAAAGAAAGGAACTAGAACACAGCAAGATATGGTATCAGCAAAAGTGGCAATGTTCAGCAGAGACCCACATACTAAGAATTACAAAATATTTATTATTATTTCAATTAATATCTCATCAGTTTTGATTCTACACCCATGAGAAGAAAAACGAATCAGTTTATGGGGTCCCTTATTGTTAGTTGGGAGATTGGAAGTAGTAATGAGAGGTGAGAATTATTAAGTTAATTCATTAGCTCAATAACATTGTGAAATCACTGGACTAAGAAAACTACTTTCATTTTCTATTAAATTTCTGTATCATGTATGTACTTTATAGAGATAGCATTATTTAAAGGTGGAAACACATTGAGTACGTAGTGAAAGGTAACATCTCTGTTGAAAAATAACAAGGATTTGAAATTCCTTTTTTTTTCCTTCTCTGCCTCTTCCTATATTTCCTCTTTTAAAAATAACTCTTTATAACTTATAAAGGAAATAAAACATGTTTAGCTAGGCTTTTGAGTTAAAGGAAACTCAACTATTATATAGAATATGCAATATATAACAATCATTTAGTAAATATCCACTCATTCTCAAACATTTTTCTTGTAGCAACAAACTCTACAGCCCACGTAATATTTGGTAGAGAAACTGTGGAGAATATCTACTAGTACAGCTTTTTGTTGTTGCTGTTTGTTTGTTTGTTTTTTTACTAGTTAAGATGACTTACTGCTTTGTAAAGAACTCATATTTTCTTTTTAATATGCAAACATTGAAAATAATTGTCTTCTTTTTATTTTTATTTTTTTGATATCACAAGGCATTTTATTTTATTTTTTTAATTTAATTTTATTTTTTCAGTGTTCCAAGAGTCATTGTTTATGCACCACAGCCAGTGCTCCATGCACTATGTGCCCTCCTTAATACCCACCAACAGGCCCTCCCAAACTCCCACCCCCTCAGTTCGTTTCTGAGAGTCCACAGTCTCTCATAGTTCATGGTTTGTCTTTCCCTCCAATTTCCCCCAATGCACTTCTCCTTTCTTTGCTATCAAAATCTTAGAGGAGAACATGAGAGATCTGCTTCAACATAGGCCACAGCTACTTCTTTCAAGACATGTCTCCCAAAGGCAAAGGAAACAAAAGCAAACATAATTGTCTTCTTACTTAAAAATTATTGGGGTGCCTGGGTGGCACAGTGGATTAATGTGTCTGCCTTCAGTTCAGGTCATGATCCCAGGGTCCTGGGATCGAGCCCCGCATCGGGCTCTCTGCTCAGCCGGGAGCCTGCTTCCTCCTCTCTCTCTGCCTGCCTCTCTGCCTACTTGTGATCTCTGTCAAATAAATAAATAAAATCTTAAAAAAAAATTTGTCATGTTATGACAAATTAAATTAAATGACATAAAGAATGGTTTCAAGTCTGTTTTAAGTATTAGTATCACTAGTCTTCTCCTTTACAAAACATTAGGTTTTCCTTTATTGGACAGCTTAATTCTGAAATAAACCAGTGTAGAAGAAAATCAGCCATGTCTGCATTAGTTTACAAATATAAAAACAAATTTCATAGATTCTCAAGTATGTCAGAAATTTTAGTATGTACTACATTTTCTTTTAAATAGTAATGTTAGTGACTTACAATTAATTGAGAAATGTTTTGTGATAATAATGACTAAGAAAATGATATATATTAGCAAAGGAATCTGATTAAATTTAGTATTTTGAATTTTTTTCAAGATTTTATTTATTTATTTGACAGACAGAGATCACAAGGCAGAGGCTTTAACCCGCTGAGCCACCCAGGCGCTCAAAATATGGGTTTTTCATTTAGATAAGCTTTCCATTTGAACAGTTTCACCAGACTGTTGATACTAAAAGTTGACCTTTCAGGAAGAATAAAGTTTAAAATACAAGGCTGTGTGTATTTTTTTACTCAATTTTTAAACAGTTGATCTAAATTACATCTACCCAGATTAAACCACCATCAACAAACGGGTGGGTTTTAAGGGGAAGAAGAAGTTTATCAAGTTCATTTGCTTTCGCTCTTAAGCCCAGTTTGTGCTGGTAAGTGAAACACATGCAAAGATCACTTGGCTGTTATTTACCTTGATAGGATGGAAGGATTCCTGGAGTAGCAGTTAGAGCAATGCGTTTTTAGGGCCGTCACGAACCGGCTGGGTAACTCCAAGTAAAGAGCAAAACCTCCCTTTTCATGTCAAAGTTCTTTGAAAGCACTAAAAATATAATAGCACAATTAATGGGTCATTGAGAGGGCAGTCCAAATTTTTCCATAAATCCAAGTATTTTCCAGAGTTAATTAAACAAGTACATACTGCGCTACAGACTTACAGGACATGACCTTGCCTCAGGTAGTTCTTCATCTTCCAGAGACAACACGGATAGACAAGCAGCAGTCTAGGATAATGTGTAAGGTCATTTGCAGTTTATATTTTCTTTGACGGTTCAAGACCAACCTGGGTGCTTTGCCTGCGGGCACATTAGGACTTCAGAATCAGGAACATTAGCGGAAGGGCACAGTGCACACAGAGTTAATTGAAGGAAAATGAGCTAATGAACTCTAGGGAGGCAACCATATTTCAGTATAAAACGTTTTCTTGGCTTCCAAAGTAAGAATTGATTTACTATTGCAATAAATGAAGTAATATAAAAACCGACAGCCAATATCAGTCAAAACCTGCTAGCACACTGATGAACATGACTTGCTTTTTTAAAAAGCCATTTATGGGGGTGCCTAGGTGGCTGAATCTTTAAAGCAGCTGCCTCTTGGTTTGGCTCATGCTGTGAGCTCAGGGTTGTGAGATGGGCCCCTACATGGGGCTCTGCACTCAGCAGGGAATCCGCTGGAGATTCTCTTCTTCCTCTGCCCCTCCCCCACTTGCATGCTCGCGCTCTCTCTCTCTCAAGTAAATAAATCGTTAAAAAATAAAAAATAAATTTTAAATGTCAAAAGCCATTTATGTGGGCAATTAAGTACCACCACTACAAAATAAATACATATGGAGATATTTAAATTTAACGAGTAAATTTTAGGAACAAATTGCAATCTTTATTAAGAATGATTATGATTTTTAGATAACTTGAAAACAGTCAAAAGTCCTGGCTGGGCTGTTATATGAAAAGTCTTAGTGGTCACTTACGACTCTTGCTGTGGGTTACACCCAGTGTCATACTGTCAGTTATTAATGAAGCTTCATGATCAGGCTCAAAATCAGTTAAGTCCCTCAGAGGTGACCTGAGGAAGCTCTGAAGCCCATGCACTTGGCACAACATGAGACCTGAGCAAAGAAAGGGGGTAAGGCTGTGAGGAGCAGAAAAGGGAAAGGAAATAAAGTCTCTGATGATTCAACTGGAATTACTCGAATCCTTAGGGATTACCAACAAAAAGTCCTTTAGTCTTACTTAAATTAGATGCTTTTTTAATTCAGACATATGTGTATTAAATTAGAACAATGATGAAATCAGATAGTATTGATACTAAACTTGCCCACTGCCTTTCCTCATCCCCAGCTCTTCTAAGGAAAAATAAAATAATGCTCTAGAATTGAAAAAGAACTCTTTATTGCACTGTACCAGTATGGCAAATTGGCTAAGAAATTAGAAATACATATAAATACATTTTTCCTTTCTTTTACCTAAAGAAGTAAGTTGAGTTTTATGATGTAAGATGTCAACAATATAATTGCTTTGCAACATTATAAATTCTTGGGATGCCTGGGTGGCCCAGTGGGTTGAGCCTCTGCCTTCCACTCAGGTCATATTCCCAGGGTCCTGGGATCGAGCCCCGCATCGGGCTCTCTGCTCAGCAGGGAGCCTGCTTCCTCCTCTCCCTCTCTGCCTGCTTGTGATCTCTCTGTTAAATAAATAAATAAAATCTAAAAATTTTTTTTTCAGTAAAGAAAATTTTAAATATTATCTCATTAATGAATTAAGAATTAGAAAATACAGCCTCAACTAATATGCATTTCGCCTAGGGCAACACAATCTTATTACTTGCTTATGCTCGGGGAAGCAATGCCTAGCAAACTCAGTTTTAGGCCTATTATCTCTTTTAGATAACATTCTGCGTTGAGCAACAAGAATGCTTTCACTGCCTTTTTCCAGGAAATCTTTCCTCATTGAATTTAAGAGCAGAGGTTTGTTTTAATGTTTTAAAAGTTCATAACTTTATTTTCTAAAACAAGGAAGAACAGATGAGAATTACTTGTAATCAGAGAATCTTCGGGATGCAACTGACACGGTTACAAAAGTTGCTTTTGCTTTTCTAGCCAACTTAGCAATTGCTTGCATTCCCGTGTTTCTCCGTCTAAAAGGGAGGCTGGATATGCTACGCTGTCAGCTCTTCCAGCAGCACTCACAAATATTTTCCTTTGCTGCAAACTAAACCCTGACTCAGTGTCTCACCCAGTAGACATTATTCATTTTGAAACAACACAGCTGTAATTCATATTTTGTGTCTGATATCTTTCTCCATGAGTTAGGTTGCAAAAATAAGCCAAAATATTGGGAGAAGTACTTTTAATAAATTTCACTGAAAGAGAATCTGTCAATGCAATTAACTTTCACATACCAAGTAGGGGTATTCCCATTGTTAGTAGGAGTTTTTTTTAAAGACACTGGTGACGCGATTAGTTTTTCATCTTTATACATCTTTGATAAGATGTATAAACAAATAATTAAATCAATGGATTGATTTTTCATCTATTTTCTTCACTACACAGAAGCAAATGGTGAAGTGTCATGTCTGGAGATATGGAAGTTGATGAAATAGTTTATGAAGCTACTAACATCATCAAAGAGGTGTCAACATGCAGAATGACATTTTGTCCATGAGAGGGGGGCAATGTGTGGGTATACAATGTATCTGGTTATAGATGAAGCAAAGTGGAGCCAAGGGGAAAAATTTGGCATCCAGAGAGTAGGTTGAAACAATCAGTTCCAAAGAGGTTCAGAAAATGGCACTGAGGTTTCAACCAAGCCAATAAAACACTGCAACAAGGATTTGTGTAGAAAATAACATGTAGAGATCAACATCTGCATCAACATGTTCTTTCCTAAACAAACATGACGTTGGCCACAAAGTTTGAAGTAGAGAGAGAATTTCAGCCATGAAACAGATCTGGAAAAGTAAGACATTGATACTATGCTGGAAAATTTCCAGAGTTTCTAGACATGATCTCTTACACAAAAGGAAAAAAATGCCTACCAAGTTGAATCCCAAGCTGAGGGTTTGTTCCCAACTCCATAAAGTTAAAAGATGATAGTCAGACTAACAGCAATGCTGACTTGATGCTATTCTAGATTTTGCAAATGTACTTTAATTTGGGACAGGATTGAATCCAGCGCAGACATGTAAGATAGTGGAAAGAACAGATGGAAGAAAAGGAAATTAAATAGAAAAACATAGCAGTATAATAAAAAGGCCTGGAAAAACTGTGAGACACTTCCTGTTTCTGATAACAACGGAATAGGTTGTTCAAATCATTCATCCTGCTGAAAGCAATTTAAAACTTACATAAAAGATTAAAAAAATCTCTTCAAAACATTAAGAAAATGACAAGATGGTCAACAATTATCAATGTCAAAATAAAAGAAATGTTAGAAATCAAGTCCACAAACAAGCACAGATAGTACTTTAGACATTTGTTGACCTAGAAAATTATTAATTTCCTTTGATGAAGACGACTGAATTTAAGGCTGAAGGTGTACATACATAAGAGTCTAACAGGAGACCCTCATGTTATCTCAGACTCTGGATGAATATAAACAAGAGGAGAACTAGTTTTTGGCATGGAATTACAATCCAGGTGTCTATCCCTTCAGTGCTCCAAGGAATTTGAAACTGGCATGGTTGAAGGTGGACATGGACAGGTGGAATCCTCAGTCATCTGTCAGAAAAGAACATAAATCTTGCCACAAAAGGAGAACCTTCCCATCAATTGAAATTCTAAAAACATACCTAGTCATAAAAGATACTTGGTCACAAAGGAAATGAAACTAGAAGAAATAAGAGAAAAATGAATACTTTATGTGATGAGATTATTAGATGCAGACTAAGAAGTCATTATCCTATCAAGTGAGAATTGATAAATATAATTGATAAATACATTTTGATAAATATCAAATACAATTGATAAATACAACTGATAAATACAAAATACAAGACTGAAGATAACTACAGTATTAAAACAGGAATCCATTAGAGTGCCATACCATGATTGAAAAAGAATCACATTGAAATTATGGGGAAAAACCTCCATAGGTATTTTTAAAAGCAAGTTAAACAATTATAGAGGGAACTAATGATCTGTAATATAGGTTAGAAAAGCTATCTGAACATCATGGAATGATCAAAATATGGAAATTTTTATATGTGACTAAAAGAGAGTAAGCTGCAAAAGGGTTTAGCATATGTATAATTGGAAGATAGAAAGAGAGACAGAGGCAAAAAGAAAAAAAAAGAGAGAGAGATAAAACTTGGAATTTTTCAAAACCTGATGAACGATATTGCATTACCTAGAAACGTGCATCAATAATAGTGTAACAAGTGACCTCCACGTATCAGTGGCCTATAGTCAAACAAATTTACCTTTTTTGTGCACAATTCCTCAAAGTGGTTGAGGAACAAGTTTAATATTGTTCTATATGACTCTCATTTGGGGACTAGCAGCTAATTTGAACATGCTTTCCTCATGGAGGTTGCCAATAGAATAAGAAAGACAAATGGAAACACTAGGTATTGGTAAAGCCTTGGCTAGGTTGACGCACCCTCATCCCTCATAAATTTTACTGATCAAAGGAAATTATATGGAAATGCTCATTATCAGTGATACGCAGATATATATTCTGCCATTGTAAACCAAGGTATATTCAAGCAGGGAAGAAAGAATTCTGAGTATATAATAAAGTATGTCACAGACACACATCCAGTGTTTCAGGAAGTTTAATTAACCTCAGAAAAATGAATGAATGAATAGATAAACAAAGATCAAAGTAAAGGGGGAATTTAAGTGTAACTAGAGAAGACATATTCTCTCCAAAATAGTGGAAATTAGACAGTTGTAGCAACACTTTACTTTTAGCAACAGAATAGTATTTTTTTTAATAAAGGTGGACTAAAAGTGTTCAAGTTAAAAGACAAAGATTGGGGGCGCCTGGCTGGCTCAGTGGGTTGGGCCTCTGCCTTCAGCTCTGCTCATGGTCCCCGGGTCCTAGGATCGAGCCCCACGTCAGGATCTGTGTACTGCGGGGAGCCTGCTTCCCCCTCTCTCTCTGCCTGCCTCTCTGCCTGCTTGTGATCTCTCTCTCTGTCAAATAAATAAATAAAATATATATTAAAAAAAGACAAAGATCGTCAGACTAGATGAAAAACAATCTAATTATAAACTAGTTAAAGAGGTACATCTATAACAAAGCATAAAGAAAAATTGAAATTTGGAAGATAAAAAAGTGTATTAAAAAAGCACTAGGTAGGGGCACCTGGGTGGCTCAGTGGGTTAAGGCCTCTGCCTTCAGCTCAGGTCATGGTCCCGGGGTGCTGGGATGGAGCCCTGAATCAGGCTCTCTGCTCAGCAGGGAGCCTGCTTCCTCCTCTCTCTCTGCCTGCCTCTCTGCCTACTTGTGATCTCTGTCTGTCAAATAAATAAATAAAATCTTTAAAAATAATGAAATAAAATCTTAAAAAAAAAGCACTAGGTAAAAGCAATCTGTGTAACTTGACAACTCTCTTCTCAAGATAATTTATCATAAATGGTGATGAACACATTAACTTGCCATGTGAAAATATCTTTCATATAGTACCTTCTTTCTTAATTCTGTGTCCTCTCCTTCCTTGGAGCAAATATTCCATGTGTTCAATAATTATCTGTGATTTTCAAAAAATGCATTTACCATTAAATGCTCATTTCATGGTTATAAAAAGTCTTCTTTTCCTTGAACCGTGAAGGCAAAATTATCTCATTTTGTAATTGGAAAAGTGTATCATCATTCTCAAGCATCTGTACTGTGTAATAGCTATTGCCACTAGAATATAACAATATATTTTGTATCTTTACAGATTCAAACACACTTGCGTGCTTCTCATGACCCATTATCTATTGATATACTTTACTATATTTCATTTGTCTTTCTAATTGTGATAAGTCTAGAATACAAGAAACTCTCATATGCCATATCATCTCTTCACCTACATAGACAAATCATTTCTACTAAAAATATTTCAGACACTAATCCTAGATTTTAGGTACATGTTAGCAAGTCTAAATATTAATGAAAAACTGAGATGAGGAGATTAGATTGGATTGCGTGAGCTGGAATGTTTACACTCTTAGAAGTTGGAGGGGCATTTTTTTTTTAGATTTTATTCATCCTTGTTCTTGATTGTTTAAAAACATAAAATTGGACATATAAAAAGTGATGAAGTTTGAAAAGTTGTGATTGTAATCAGAAAATAAATGGACATGGAAGCAAGATACTTGAGTTCCAACCCTGATTCGGCCACTTACTGTAATGTGACCTTAGATAAGTCACTTTACTACTTGGAATCCTGGGCTTTTCACTGACCAAAAAGAAAAAAAAAAAAAGACATCCTTAGCCGACTGAGCCACCCAGGTGCCCCAACATTTGTGTATTTTAAATAAAAATAAATGCTAATGGTATTACCCCTCAGTTCCCTTTGCTTATTTATTTATTTATTTATTTATCTATCGTCTACCTATCTATCTACCTATTTATTTTAACTGGAGATTTTATTTTTAAGTAATCTCTACACCCAACATGGGGTTTGAATTCATTACCCTGAGATCAAAGGTCACATGCTCTCCTGACTGAGACAGCCAGGTGCCCTCCCCCTTCCCTTAATTTAAATGTCTTCTCCTATGCTTTGAATCTGTTTCCCATCTGGATTGCCAAATATCCATGTGCTTCAACTGTAAGCTCAGAGTTCTACGCTCCATCTATGTTCACTTTTGCTAGGAATACCCATACATCAGACTTCCTTCCTCTATGTTTTCCAAGTTTATCTAGAACTAATTACCATATACCTAATAGTCATTATATACTAAATTACTAATATCTACCAACTTCATCTCTCTTGTTGAGTCTTTTGACAATGGGGTTCCCGGGTGGCTCAGTCGTTAAGTGTCTGCCTTCAGCTCAGGTCATGATCCCAGGTTCTGGGAATCAAGCCCCGCATTGGGCTCACTGCTCAGCGGGGAGTCTGCTTCTCCCACTCTCACTCCCCCTGCTTGTATTCCCTCTCTCACTGTCTCTCTCTCTATCAAATAAATAAGTAAAATCTTGAAAAAAAAAAAAAAAACGGAGAGAGAGAGTCTTTTGACAAAAGTCATCAATCATTAATCAAAGATTTTTAGATGCATAGTAATCAAGAATTGTATGTGTGCTTGAGGACAGAAAGTTCTGGGATAATGAAGAGATCTGAGCTCAGTTTTTTACCCAACTTGCCTCTCTTCAATTTTGAAAAAAAAAATTGAGGGATGAGAAATGAAAACAAATGATGCATAAATATTGGTTGAAAAATTTCTCACTTTATACTATTTGTGCAGAAAAAAAATACGATTTCCTTTTTTTCTAAAACTGATTTTATCTCCCTTATTACCTCATCCACTAAGTAGTTGCAGGGTGAGGGGTAGAGGAATTTAAATGCAGAAAAATTTAGTTAAAAATTTAGAATACATGATAATTTGAAGAGCCTCTTTAGATTGAATTCAATTATTTAGCATAGTAACCCAGAACTTTTAGATTCCTCCCCCAAGATATGAGGGAGAGGCATTTATAGCCTTTGGATGACAGGAGAAAAGAACCCTCTGGCTTTATGCAAGCGATTGGGTATATGCTGGGGCTCTTTCTTGAAATATGAATGAACTGACTTGTCCTAGGTCATTCTGTTGGTGATTGCTCATTAGGTTATAGCCTATTCACTCTTGGATGTTAAGACCTGGGGTTTCCTTCTTTCTTGGCTTGTCTTCTCTTGGACTCTTGCTAGTGCTGTACAGTTTCTGAGTCTGCCTCATTCTCCAGTGTTCTCTGGTTTCTGAATCTCTCACTTTGCCACAGCATGCCAGAGCTTATGACAGATATGCTGGTTCTAAATTTGGCATCCATAATTTTTATAAAGTGAGTACTAGATTCTTTCCTGGATTGACTACACCATGCCTCCCTCATAGATATACTGGCAACGACTCTTTGTTGGCATGAAATCACCTTGTAGATGAATTGTTTCTCCAAAAACCTTATTTCTTTGGCATACTCCTCAATTTACCTAACACATTCATCACATTCCAGAGAGGGGAGACTTGAATCTGTGTATCTCACTCACCAGCTACCCCTCCACCCTCATTTGTTTTGCCACAGCTCCTTGATGGGAAGCGTTTGGTTATTCCCCATGGTTTTCTCTGATTCCTGAGTTGACTCTCCTCTACCAACTTCCCTGAAACTGAAATATGAGTGAGGTAAGGTGAGAGAAAAACTTTTAATAAAGTAATCTAAGTTTGGGATCATTTTTAAAATACTGTTCTTTTACATAAAGAAAAAAATAAAAGGCATCTTGGTGAAATCTAGCCAATATCCTTCTTGCCCCTCTTTTCTGACATTACTCTTTCCTATTCTCCTATGGCCACTCCTCAAACTTTTAGGGGGTAGTCTTCTACTAGTCCATTAATGTTGGTGTTACTTGTTTATGTCATTAGCCACCTTTATATTTTCAATCTTTAATTTTTCCCTAGATGATCTCAACCACTTCCACGGCTTCAAATAGCACATGTTGAATTCTGGTTCCCTGAGAAGAAAGGTATGCTTTAATTTGTTTAATTTTGTTAATAAAGTTACTAGCTATAGATGGGCTGTCAGTAAATAATTGTAAGTGAAATGACTGCATGTTCCACCATAGCTAAAAAATCCTTGAATGGAAACTAAATGCAAACAAAGTGAAACCTACACATATATTCAGTGGTTAAAGAGAAATTTTTTTGACAACATAAAAAATTTCCATATGATAACAGGAGTTTTAGATGAAAAATTGTACTTCTCTTTATGGAATTTTGAACTGGACTCATTGTCCTTCTATTTGTAAAACTCTGTGATCCATAGTCACACAAAGATAGATCACACATTGTTTCAAGTCATTTGGGAAAAATGAATCCAGTCCTTCCACATTTTATCATCTTACCTGAAGAAAGAACAGCAAGCAACCAAATGCTAAAAGTTCTTATTTTTTTCATTTTCAGAGCTTCTTAAAGCTCAGAAATATTTAGATATTGAATTTAAAAGAGCAAAATAAAATAACCACCCCCAGCAATGATATAGGACTAAAAGTAAGCAAATTACAGAAGATATTTTCAAAATAATTGTTAACTGGGTGTCAGAAACTCTTTTACATGAAGTGGGTATTTGGGAATCTACTTCTTAGACACTACTTCCTGTGCTTTGATAAGAGAATGAATTGACTAGCTATTGAGTTAAAATACCTTAATTTCAAAGAAATGTCTATAACGTAGGCAGATATCATGTTCTCCTTTTGCTTGGTAACCAAACAGAACATTATTATCTTTTAACCAATTAGTTAAAAGATTGAAAGTTAATGGAATCTTACCCTATTCATATATATTAATGTTTTTAAATAACTTAGGTTGTTAATTTTCTTAGCCATGAAATAAAAGTTAAAATTTTTCAATTACATTTTCTCAGCACAGAAAAATGTCTGCATATAGGCTAATAGTTGTGATTTAAATATTGGTATATTAGTTCCTATTTTAGCTTTAACCCTCATCAACGCACAATGTGATTATGGTTATACTATGTATATACAAAGAGCAAACAGCCAAGAAAAATGATTCAAATAAAATGTTTAAAATATTTGTGTATCTTCGTTTATGATTTCAACATTTTTTTTCAAAGAAAACATCTGATAATGAAATAAGGTGTTTATTAAAGATATAGAAACTATCCTTATAATAAAAGGAATACTTCCCACACTTTTAAGTGTTAGATTTGAAGCATGGTCCCAAATTGCACTGATGACTTCCATTCAACAGTTCCTTGGTATAATTTCAAAAACTATGAATAGTGAATTACCACATATCCAATCATAAGAAAAACACAGATCATGTAAAGGAGACCATTTTCTTAGAGATTTGTTTTTTTAATGATTGATTTTTCTTTGTCAGCAAAACAGCATTAAATTAGTATTCATATTCAGAGACTCAATAGACAAATTTTGCACCATTTTAAATGAAATCTATGTGGATTGCAATTCTTATATGAATCTTTGGTTGGTGTTTATTAAATATCCTATAATAATTGATTTAATGCATCAGAACATTTAGCTTATAGGAAAACCTCCACAATATATTTCCAAAAATTTTTATTATGTTTTCTTTGGACAAAGTCAACTCCATAAGGCTGTGACTCCTTTTGAAGAAAGTATATAGGTTCTAATTGGGGCTCTGCCAGTTTCTCTTACATACTGCCATAGTAAGACTACCTATATTTTAAATTTTTATTATGAAAATGGAGCAAAGAAATCTTGTAAAACTGAATTTTGGTTTACTTGAAGTTCACTTGAAGATTCCTAATATTGCAAAGATACTTTAAGAAGAGTTCTTTGTGTGTTGGTGTTTGTGTGGGAGTGGAAGAGAATAATAGAATGATTAAAGATGGACATCTCTAGCTTTCTCCATTTTAGGAAACAGTATAGTCCATGTGTTTTTAGCTGCATATAACAAAAAGTTTTCTTTTTTCACTTGAATTGAGCATTTGTTTGTTTATCTTTTCTCAAGCAGCTTCTACAAACACAGAACTGCAGTGACCTAACATATTACAGAACCAGTCTTTGTTTATTTTCCCCCTATTTGACCACCCACAAGTTGAGTCAGAGATATACTTTACATTTGCCTATAACCAAAACCACATGGAGGAAATACACTTCCATGGGCCTCTTTAAAATCATGAAATTAAGCCCTTCTTGGATTCTATCTCCAGCAAACAGCAGATGATCTTCTGCTTGTGAATACATCTAAGTTATTAAGTATAATCCATGGAATGTTGTAGCTGATCTAGAATATGGCAGCCCCAGAAGACAGTCACAGATCTTAGAGCTGAAGATAGTCACCAGTGATGAATTAAAATCAAGCACTACTTGCTGGTGAGGAACTCAGACTCAGAAAGGTTGAGCCAATGGTTAACATAAAAACTGAAATGAGACTTGATGAGTTAGTTTTTCAGTTACAGCTCATTCCAATAAACCACCGAACATATCACTAAATATTTAACCCAGGAAGGGGTCCATTTGTTGAATTATACTTCTTCCCACTCCACGTCCTTAGTTGAATGTGTCAAGTAATATTTTATAATGATCTTTTTTGTCTCTGGTTACTATTTTTGGTATAAAAGCTATTCTGTTCCATACGTGTATAGCTACCCTCTGTTCTTTTGGTTTATATTTGCACAAAATATCTTTTTTAATCCCTTCATATTGAGCTCATGTGTGTCCTTCGAGTCTTTCAGAGACAGCATATATTCAATTTTTTTTTTTAGGATTTTATTTATTTATTTGACAGAGAGAGATCCCAAGTAGACAGAGAGGCAGGCAGAGAGAGAAGAAGGGAAGGAGGCTCCCCATGGAGCAGAGAGTCAGATGCAGGACTCGATCCCAGGACCCTGAGATCATGACCTGAGCCAAAGGCAGAGGCTCTAACCCACTGAGTCACCCAGGCACCCCCGATTTTTGTTTGTTTGTTTTTTTAATTCATTGGTCCACCCTGTCTTTTGATATGTTTTTGAGGATTTAATCCATTTACATTTACAGTAGTTATTGATAGGTAAGGACTTACTACTGCCATCTTGTTCATTGTTTTTTGGCTGTTTTTTATCTCCCTTGTTCCTTTCTTCCTCTCTTGCTTCCTTTCTTTGTGGGTTGATCATTTTCTGTACTGGCATTTTTTATGGATAACTTTTAAAGGTATTCTACCCTTTTACTCCTCTCCTTTTATGTTTTTGATGTTACAATTTACATCTTTTTATGTTGTGTATTCATTAACAAATTTTCGTGAACTGTGGCTCTTTTAAATAGCCGTAGTTTTCTTTTAACCTTTATACTGGAGTTAAGTGGCTAACATCATCATATTACAGTGTTATTCTGACTATATACTTACTTTTAGCAGTGTGTTGTATATTTTCACATGTTTCATGTTACTAATTAAGATACTTTTGTTTTAGCTTGAAGAACCCCCTTTCAGCATTTCTTGTAAGGTAGATCTACTGGCGATGATATTCCTCAGCTTTTATCTCTTAGGAAAAGTCTTTATCTTGTCTTCATTTCTGAAAGACAACTTTTCTGGGTAAAATATTCTTGGTTGGCAGCATCTTTCTTTCAGCACTTTGTCTGTATAATCCCATTCTTTTCTAGCCTTCAAGGTCTCAGTTGAGAAATTTACTAATAGCCATAAGGGTCCCCTTGTATAAAAAAGATTTTTTTAAATTCTCTTTGTCTTTGATTTTAGACAGTTTTATTATGTTCTCAGAGAAGATTGTTTTAGATTGAAATTTGGGAGGGACCTATTAGCTTCATAAATTTGAATGTCCAAATCTCTCCCCAGATTTGGGAAGTTCTCACCCACTATTTTTAAAAATAATTTCTCTACCCTTTTCTCCTTCTCTTTTCCTTTAGGGATTCCAGTAATGCATGCCTCGGTCTTTTCATGGTGTCTGTATGTCCCATAAGTTTTTTTTACACTTTTTTGCTCTTTTTCTTCTTTGTTTTTCTCCTCTGATTGGGTAATTTCAGTTGATTTATTTTTGAGTTCATTGAGTCTCTTCTCCTTCACCAAGTCTGTCATTGAAGTTTTCTATTGAATTCTTTAGTTCAATCATTGTATTCTTCAGCTCCAAAATTTTGGAGCTTTCTATTTGTTGAACTTCTCTTTTTTTTCTGGTATTGTTTTGTTGGTACTATTAAATTGTTTATCTGTATTCTCTTATAGGTATCTGAGCATCTATAGAACAATTATTTTGAATTCTTTGCTGTACAGTTCCTGGATTTACATTTCTTTGGGACCAGTTATGAGAGGTTTACTATATTTTTTTGGTAGAATCATGTTTCTCTGATTCTTTGTGATCCCTGTAGCCTTGTGTAGGTGTCTGCATATTTGAAGAAGTAGTCACTTATAGACTTCATGGAATGAAAGTGAAGACTTTCAGTGGGTGGTGGCATCCTGAAGTGTGCTGTGACCCTGGGTCTAGTGATGCAGGGCACCAAGAGCAAAAAGGTGTGGTGGTACTAGGTCCAAGGGAGTGTGGTAGCTCTTTAGCTCAGGCCACTGTGGTCCTTGTGAGTGCTATGAGGAGTCTGCAGTGTCCATATAAGCCATTGGTGCTTTAGTGGCACCTCCAGATCCAGTGGCTAGGGACCAGGGCAGGCAGTGATGGTGGCTGTAGCCAGTGGTGCGCATATAGGTGGCTGCAGAGGCCAGCTGCAGATGCTTGTGTCGTGGGAGCCAATTGTAGACAGGCATGGAATGGTGCGGCCAGGGTAGGCAGCAAGGGCTGGGGCCAACTGAGGTCTTACAGAAGCTACAGGGGTTCTTGCTTCTGGTGTACAGGGCTTTGTTGGATTTCTTCAGAGCTGAGGGCATGCAGGATACGGCCGAAGGTGCTAAACCCCAGCATGCACAGGTGTGTGTGTCAGTGTGGGAGTGTAAGCAGGCAGCTTGCACTCACAGCCATGGGGGCCTTCTGGGGCAGTCCCAGGCTCCAGTGGGCATGGGCAGAGGGAAGAAGCAGGGTGGGGCCAGACAGCTGTCAGCAGTGAATGCAAGTATCTATGGGGCAAAAACTGCTAAATTCTGCAGAAGGCCCGCAGCTGCTCTTCTGACTATCCCTTTCTTTGGTGGCAAAAATTGCTGGTGTTGTTACAGAGCAAGTTACCGGGAGCAGTGATCACAAGTGCTACCCCTGCTTTCCTTCCTCCTTCCTAGCTGTCTCTATGGGTCTCAGCCTTGCTGGTCTGGTCGGGGAAATCCGGGCAGGACCTTTGTGCGGGGCTCTCAAAGGCCGACAAAGTGATTGCTCACCCCACTCTTTTCTTCCTGGTAAAGGGGCTCTTTCTAGCTGGGGAGCTCCCTCTTGGCACTGACCACGCTGGCTAGTCAAAAGGGATCATGCAGGCAAAATGAATCTGCCTTTCTTCTCTTTTTGTGTGGTTATTCTCGGGTTCTTTGTTTCAATGTGTTGCTTCTTAAAGGGACTCCAGAGCTCTCCCAGAGCTGCTTTTGTTGGTGGACACTTGTCTGATTATTGGTCTTTGTGAGGAGGCAGAGGCTGGGGTCTCTTATGCCACCATTTCGGTGAGATCACCTCACACCCATACTGTTTGGATAACACTAAATCCTGTCTTAACGGATACAAAGTAAGTTTAAATCAGAGTCAAAAGATATTTATCTTGAAAGGAAAGATGTTCCCTTGTTATCTGAGGCTCTTGCAAAAGAGACCTCTCTCCTCTCTCCAAGTCCAATATGTATCTCATCCCTTTACGTCCCTCTTCATCCAGCCTACATCCGGGAAGCACAGTTTTCTGCTGATAAACGGGAACTCCTGGGCCTGTTACCTCTTTGTCTTACCAGTCTGTTGGGCAAATCCAGTGTTGTTGTGTTCAAATATTTTCATCCTCTGCTGCTGCTCCCAAATAGCTAAAAACTGTGTCAAAGTTCACATAGCAGAGCAGCCTGAATCTATGACAAGTTCACAATCCCAGCCTTATAGGGCTGTCAGCAGCCAGACAGTCTCTCCTACTTCCCCACGCTCAGCAGTGCCCCTTCCCTTTCTATTGTCCCCAAAGCTCCCACCCTCACCTTCCGTCCTCACCCTCGTCAGACTGGCTTAAGTCCAGTTTAGAGAGAGAATAATAGTGATAAACGCACGTCGAATGCTTACTATATGCCAGGAACTAGTCTTTAAAACTTTGCATATATTGACTAATTTAACAATTATAATGACTGGGGAAACAGGTATTATTTTCATCACCATTTTATAGATGAGAAAACCGAGGCAAAGGGACGTTAATTCATTTGCCCGTAGTCACACAACTAGCAAATGGCAGAGTCGGGTTCTCGTTCAGATGATCCTCCTTCGAACTTGACCCTCCGTCTAGGACCAGTATCCACATGCCTCTTCTCAGACCGAACCTACGAACCTCAGACGAACCACCTACGTCTCCAGTGGAGAAGCCGCCCGTCTTCCTGTCTGGGGCGAGTCCCTCCCTCACACCTGTTGGGTCTCTTGCTCTTCCTCCACGGTGCCTCACCGGATTTGTTGACCTTGGTGTGTGTGTGTAGGTTCACCGTCCTCTCCGTCTTTTCATCTGCCCACCCGCACATACCTTTTTCAGAAGAGGTGAGTGTTCTCACCTTTATTTCCTCACCTCTTCAGCACGGACCCTGCACCCGGCCAGAGCTCACCAGGTTTACAAACGGCCTCTGTGGCACTGACTCTGGCTCATGTCTCTCATTCGACTTGAGCTTTCACCAGCATTCCGCTCTGTTGGCCACTTCTTCCTCTCAGAAACATTCCTCCCTTGGTTTAATGTGAAACTTTTTTTTTTCCCTGCTCTCCTCCTTTCCCCCTATTTCTTGTGTAAATTCATTCCTCTGTACCTTCATTGTTAGCATGAACAAGATTTATTTCTAGGCTCGGGGTTTTGTTGTTGTTTAATTTTCCCCTCCCTACCTATGTATCTCATGCTTACCTAAAGCTTTAATTATCACCTTAATCGGAAGATTCCTAAATGTCTGTTTCTACCTCAGACCTCTTGAATCAGAATCTCTTGAATACCTCAGACCCACTGCATGGGCCAGCAGCTCGGTGAAGGCGTCATCTCTTGCTTTGTCTCTGCTCCCTTCTGGGCACATGGAATAGTACCCAGCACATATTAGTTAAATATTTGTTTCACCAAAAAAAAAAAAAAAAAAAAAAAAAGCTGTATAAACTTGGTCCTCTTTTAGGATTTCCTAATGGTGTAAAGCACCACCGTTCCTCCGGTTAAATAGCAAAAATTGTTGGCGTCACCATTTCCTCCATCTTCCAGAGTGACAACTGAGAGAGTTTGCTAAGGCTGCCATAACAAAGTCAACTAGGGAGCTTCAGCAACATATTTTCTCACAGTTCTGGAGGCTGAAAGTCCAACAACAAGATCGAGATGTCCGCAGGTCTGTTTTGTCCTGAGGCGGCTCTTCTGGGCTTGAAGTCCTCTTCGTTCTGCTGCTTGACAAATGAGCGCACATTTGTCTGTGTCAAATCTTCTCTTCTTATAAGGACACCAGAGAACCCTGCGGCCCACAGTAGCAGCTTCTTGTTAACCTAATCACCCCCCTTAAAGGGTCTATCCCTGAATGTCATCGTGTTCTGAGGTGCTGGGGGTAAGCGCTCCAACACGGGAGTTTTGGTAGGGACACAATTCAGCCCATAACAATATATCACCAAATTCATTCGATCTGTTTTCCCTAAATAAGCACTCCTTGAATACATACACATCTCTATCCCTTCATGATCCAAGCTACCACTGTCTCTTACTCAATATGATCGCCACCATCTGAGATGGCTCCCAAGGACCTCTGCCTCCAGGTATGTACATGCGTGTATATTCTCCGACCCTTGAACTGGGCTGAATCTACTGACCGATGACTAGACTATAACAAAAGTGGGATGGAATGGCTCTGCTGAGATCAGGTTACAAAATAACCTGGACTTCCATCTTGTTCCTGTTCTCTGACTCTCTCGCTTGCCTGTGCTGATAAGAGCCAAATTCTGTACTGTGAGTTGGCCTGCAATGGTAGGGAGCTAGGGAAGACAGCTGGTCAAGAGCCAGCTGAGACCCTTTTGAAGATCCTATGAGGAACTGAATTCCACCATCAACTACGTGAGTGGGCTTGGAAGTGGATCACCCTTCAGTGGAGCCTTGAGACAACTGTAGCTCTGGACATATAAGAGATCACATATAAGAGATCTAGAGGCACAAAACCCAAGTTTTTGTGCCTTAAGGCATGGAATCTGTGAGATAATAGGAGTTTATTATTTTAAGTCATGTTTGAGCAGCGTTTGGTGCACAGCCATAAATACTGATAAATCCAGTACCCACAGTAGCTTCTCTACCTACATCTGGTGTGGCTTCCTTCAGATCACTTCTTCCCGTGTGATAGAGTGATCTTTTCATAACATAAATCAGTTCGTTTACACTCTTCAAGAGCTGCCCATTTATGTCAGCTAACTTGTTAACATGGTAAACGAAGCAATGCACAGTCTGGCTCCTCTCCAGGTCCCCATTCTCATTCACACTCAGCTCTGCTCTCTGCCCAGCCATAAAGAAACTCTTTCAGTCTCTTTATATTCACTATGTTGGATCCCACTACAGGCCATTTATATATGCAATTTCCTCTGCCTAACACGTTTATCCACCTTTTGGTCACATAGTTAACTCCTACTTGTCCTTCATATTTCAGTGCAAAACCCATTTTCCACAGGGAGGCTAACTCTCTCCAGATCAAATCTCTTTTTAAGTAACATTTTCCAGAAAACATTTTTACATGTAATTCCATGATTAGTGCTTTGCCCTTCCAAGAGTGCAAGCTGCATGGGAGCAAGGGCCATGTCTACTTTTTTTAAACAATGTATCTATCATGCCTGGGCCAGTGTCTAGGACTAGTAGGTACAGAGTAAAACATGTTAAACAAACAGACAAATAAATAAAATGTCAAATACCATTTTTTATCCCTTTTGCCTTTGTGTGAGCTCTTCAGGCAACAGTTTTGCTTCTTGGACCTCTACAAGTTCAAAGTTATATGGTGCTACTACCTCCTGCAACTAGACTATTCTGCCAAGTATTTCTGAGACTAAGTTATCTGTTTATAAGGCCTGTTAAGGGAAAGACTACATAAAACATTTCTTAATTTATGATACCATGTAACCCTCTGGATTCATGGCAAAATCATAATGGATTGAAAGGATATGGTTTGGCATCTGGTAGGGAATTTGTTTGGCTCAAAACATTTATCCAAAAAATTAATGTTGTTACGACTTCTTTACTTGAAAATAGCACCTCTTATTTTTAGCAAATCTGGATTGCACAGCTGGGTGACAGATGTATATGTGTCATAGCCATATAGGGGAAGAATCATGTTGGCTGCGCGATCAGATTATTTTGAGTGGAAAGATTTTCACATGTCAGCGTCATGCCTTCCATCTGGATGTTCCGGCAAACCAGCACTGCCTCTGTGTCACGTTTTGTGTGCAACTCATGCGATGTCTTTTAACTAGACAGGGCAGTAATTTGGTAATCTAATGACACAGTATCTACTGTTTTCATACAACAGATATTCACACACTGATGGGCTGGTACAAGGGTACGGTGCAGACGGAGATAAACCGGATAATACATGACTACTTTAAGGGAAGCAGAAACTATTTTTAACTCGCGAATTGTTGGGTGAATGTTGCTAGTGGGGTAAATGTTCTCTTAGAGAAATCAGAAAATCTAGATCTTATGTGAAATATCCTAATTTTAAAATAATCTTTTAAAACATTACAAAATAGTTCAAATAAATCTGTGGGTTTTATATGAGATAATATCCCCTTTTAGCTTTTTGGTATAGTGACAATATTGTATTGGAAAATCCATGGATTTTTAACAAAAACAGAGCAGAATTTGAATTCTGGTGCAGACAGTTCCTTTTTTGGTTGGACTGTTCCTTTAGCCCTTTTGAAATTCTGTGTCCTAATTATTTAAATGTTTTTAATGTTTGCAATATAGACACATAATCAATGAGTAGCAGTTTCATTTCCAAGCTCACTGTAACTATACTAAACCTTCTCCCATTTCCTGCTTCCAATCTTTAATTATTTGCATGCAAGCTTCCTCCAATAACTCTAAAACAAAGTGACTACACAACCATAATTATTTGTTTTGTCCTATGCATCCAGCCAAACATATTTCACATTTTGATAATGGCAAAATAAGTTTTAAGTTGAAAACTAACACAGATTCTCCACACAATGCATCTAGAAGATGATATCCTGGAGGAGATCATCTGCAAGTACTTCAGTTATTTTTATTTTTATTTATTTTTTTTAAATATTTTTTTTAAGATTTTATTTATTTATTTGTCAGAGAGAGAGAGAAAGATAGTCAGCACAGGCAGACAGAGTGGCAGGCAGAGGCAGAGGGAGAAGCAGGCTCCCCGCCGAGCAGAGAGCCTGATGTGGGACTCGATCCCAGGACGCTGGGATCATGACCTGAGCCGAAGGCAACTGCTTAACCAACTGAGCCACCCAGGCGTCCCTTCAGTTATTTTTATAGGGAGATGATGACCAAATGTGATTTATCCTCATTAAGGAATAATCAAGAGGAATGGATAAGCTGTGGATCTAACAAATAAGATGTATGAGGAAGATCATCTTATGAATCATTAAATTATTGGTGTAATTATTGGTAGTACTAGAATTGATGATTCCAAGCAATTCAAAATCAAAACCAAAACTTCTGTAGGAAACCATTTTGGCCATTTCATCCTTCAATGAGGATATTCATAGGACCACTCATTAAATAAATCTTTCTGTAAACTAGATTCACTAAGCTTCTGGTGTTTTATTCAAATGTCAACCAGCTCTTCAGAAGTTCCAAAATAGTTAAATAGTAGACAGAACAATCTGATTTACATATAAAAATTTTTTTATATTTTTTTAATTTTTTTATAAACATATAATGTATTATTAGCCCCAGGGGTACAGGTCTGTGAATCACCACATTTACACACTTCACAGCACTAACCATAGCACATACCTTCCCCAATGTCCATTACATATATAAATATTAATCGGGAACTAGACACAAACTCTCAGTTCAGATAATATATTGATTGGCCAGGCTTATGCCATGACATTTAAAGTGTCTGGTCACATCAGTCCAAAATGCAGTTCTCCCAGATGTTTGGTGTCATGAAGACAAAGCATCTGACTGGATAAATATTTTTATTAAATTGATTTAAAGTTTAACATTGTACAGACACATCCTAAAGGAATCATGTTGTATGTAACATGTAAATTGCAAACCCAATAACCCCAGGGAAGAATTCTTGAACTAGAGTAAATTTTAGGACCTTTCTAGTAATCCCTTTGTTTTACAGGTGAGGGAATTGAGACCTAGAAAGATTAATGATATTGATAGAGGAGGATAAAGGATTAATGACAAAAAATTGTTCTCTCTGAAAGGAGCTGACTAAAGATATTCAACGAAAAGATGAGGTAAACATGGGGAAAAACAGAGAAGAGCAAAATGAATGAGTTAAGGAGGGAGGAAAGTGAGGAGGAAAATGCAGAAACAATTATATAGAGTAAAGGGAATGATAAAGAAACAGGTTACCTGAAGTCATTCATTATGGTAGAGTCTCCAGCTCTACCGTAAGATGACTTGAATGCATCTTCTTTGTCAAAATATGGAACTATAAACAGGCAAAAAGAGGCACTGAAATCCCAGAGAGTATTTTTCTTAACTCACAGGTTAAGCAAGTACAATATTTCTTTAAGGTCATTAGAAACAACCAAACTGCATTTCCCATGTTAAAATATAGACATTTCAACTCGGGAAAAAATCCTTTTATTCATCCAGACATTTTTCCTACTTGGTGTCAAGCAACCTATTTGACAAAGTTTCAGATCAAAGTGAACAGTGTTATAAAATCAGAATCCCATAGTTAGTGATTTAAAAAGGAAGCTTTGTAGTCAGAATGCTTCAGTTGGAATCTTGGCTCAACACCTTCGGCAAATGATTTAGACATTCTCTGGTTTTGTTGTTGTTGTTGTTGTTGTTGTTGTTTATTTTTTTAATGGTAATAATAGGAGGACCCTCACCAGACAGTTGTGAGGAATAAATGAGATAGCTCATGCAGATAATTTGGGACCATACCTAGGAGCAAGCAGTGTTAGCTATTTGCTGTTTTTTTTTTTTAAGATTTTATTTATTTATTTATTTATTTGTGATAAAGAGAGCGAGCAAGTAGGGGGAGGGAGCTGTAGAGGGACAAACACACTCCGAGCTGAGCACAGACCCCAAAGCAGGGCTCGAACTCAAGACCCTCACTCAGATCATGGCATGAGCAAAAATCAAGAGTCAGCCACTTAACCGACTGAACCACTCAGACACACCTAATTGCTGTTATTATAAATTTTATGCAAGGACAAAGAACTAACAAATATAATATACCATTAGACCAAAATTTAAAGATGTATAATTCATATCCCCAAATTAATATACTGAGAACATAATTAACACACAATAATATTTAGACATACAGAAAAGGTTTTATTATCTTTATTTGACCTGGAATAGCTATGGTCTTCCTTATGGTCTACACACTTGTTGGTAGACAAGAGGCAAACAAAACTGACTTTCTAATTTTTAGTCCCATTGGCAAACTCAGTCCCAGTTATTTTAAATAGTTTCCTTCATACTTCTATCCCCAACACAGCTCTTCTTTAAGATAGATTTTTGTCATGGGAACAAGAGACTTACGGAATGATGAGGCAGGGTCCTCAGATCCGCAGTGTCCTCTGGTTCCTCTGGTTTCTGAATGACAGTGGGCTGTGTGATATTTACACGACCAAGGGACTATCTGGAGTAAATTGTATTTTGGTCTCTTTGCTTGAGACACAAAGACCTTCCTGATTCAGCTCTACCGCAGAATTTGACTTGACTTCTTTCCCGTGATACACTTCATGCCCTCAGTCCACCTCCTTGCTGAAGGCTTCCTCTGGCAATCTTCCCTTCCAGGGAGTCAGCTACCTCTTGCTCCCATCAACTCCACTCCGGAAGACTAACTATCATGGACTTTCCCGTCCAACCACACACACCCCACCACCATGTTTGTCTTCACCAGATGTCCAGTTGCTTTAAAAAGCAATTTTACTACAGAGTCCTTTGCATGGAACACAGCCAAAGCATTCTTTCCTCAGTTTCCTCAAATTTATCTTGATATTTCTAAACACCCATCAATCCTGGGGTCAACTCCAGAGAGAATGAGATGAAATGTGACCTTTGCTTCTGCTCTCTCTGATCCTGTCCTCATTCTTACCCCATGATTCCTTGGAGCAGGAATTTCTTTTCCTGTGTGAGCCTTCCTTGTGCACAGATCTGATTTCCTCAACCAAATTGTACACTTGAGACTCCAGAGTGAGGCATAAGGCAGAAGGAGCATAGATGGAGAAGGAATGGAGAAAATCCTTTCTCTGTCAATGATGTTTAGCTGCAAAATTACTACTTTGAATATAGAAACATAGTGACACTATCTCTGCATTCTTGTTCTAAAAATCTTAAATGTTTCAAAGGATAAGATCAGGTACACAAAAGTGAGAAGAGAAAGGAACATTAATGTCTTTTTTTATTAAATATTTTTTTTATTTCTTTTCAGCATAACAGAATTCATAGTTTTACACAACACCCAGTGCTCCATGCAATACGTGCCCTCCATAATACCCACCACCAGGCTCCCCCAAACTCCCACCCCCCGCGCCTTCAAATCCCTCAGGTTATTTTTCAGAGTCCATAGTCTCTCATGGTTCATCTCCCCTCCAATTTCCATCAACTCCCTTCTCCTCTCCATCTCCCCATGTCCTCCATGTTATTTGTTATGCTCCGCAAATAAGTGAAACCATATGATAATTGACTCTCTCTGCTTGACTTATTTCACTCAGCATAATCTCTTCCAGTCCCGTCCATGTTGCTACAAAAGTCGGGTATTCATCCTTTCTGATGGAGGCATAGATCGGAAGAGC